>JAGKTI010025037.1:0-14127 GCA_018397915.1 Birgus latro
TATATTCTCTGGTTAGTGTTCCCTGGTGCATTTAGTATTTACAGTGGATTTACAATGGACTGTGCTATATTTTCAAGGTACAACGATCCTTTTTATTTACATTGTGATATATTCTGCAGTTTCGGTAGATCATGGCATAGATTTTAGTTGTAATGAATCACAGTTTATTCCAGTCGTTGAGCTATTGGATCTGGATATATATTCGTGTTATCGTTGACTGTGATATTAAGATCGTAAGTTAAAATATGCCACTATTTTCAGTACAACGGACCACAATATATACTCAAGTATATCAAAAGGACATTCCCCACCTACCAGCCTAGTCCCACCCACCAGGCAAAATCTGAAACCCCGACAGAGCGGAGCCTCCCACACGCGAGTTATCCCTCCAATTTGTTATGGTTCCCCCCCAAGCCTACATGATGGCCCTCATGCATGACCCGCCGTTCCCATCAGCCACTCGGACCTTTCTGAGCGGCAGGACACATGACCGGACTACGAATAATGCCAGTATTTCTGCTTTGTTCGCGCTGCCATTAATTGAGAGCTGCAGTTTGGTGGTATGGCTTTCCTCTCAAGCTTTGCATCTGTTCTGACTGGGTACTGCAATATCCGACAGTACGGCAGTATTCGACAGTACTGGAATATCCGACAGTACTTTCCATTTGAAGGTTGGATTGAAACAAGGATGTGTCATGTCTCCATGGTTGTTCAATCTGTATATGGATGGGGTTATAAAAGAGATACAAGGTCGGGCAGTGGATGTTGGAGCAGCCCTAGTGAGAGAGGGCAGTGTTTGGAAACTACCTGTACTGTTGTTTGCAGATGATACTGTGTTGTTGAGTGAAGACGAAGGGGAGCTGCAAGGCTTGGTAGATGAGTTTGGGAGAGTGTGTAAGAAACGGAATCTAAAGGTGAATGTGGGGAAGAGTAAAGTGATGGTCTTCGAGAGAAGTGAAGCCAGTGAGTGTACAGTGAGATTGGATGGGAAGGAAATGGAGAATGTGAGTGAATTTAAGTACTTGGGCAGTGTGATGAGTAAGGATGGTAGTCTGGAGGGTGAAGTGCTCGAAAGGGTACAACAGGGAAGGAAGGTTGCTGGTTCGTTGAAAGCAGTGATAAGAAACAGGGAGGTGAGCATAGAAGTGAAAAAGTTGTTACATGACAGTATTGTGATACCAACTCTGACATATGGAAGTGAAGCTTGGACCCTGTTGGAAGGACAGAAGTCAAGAGTGAGAGCAGTGAAAATGAGTTATTTGAGAGGAGCATGTGGAGTCACATGGAGAGACAGACTAACAAATGAGGAAGTGAAGGAGCGTTGTGGTGTGCTTGAGGACGTGATGGGAAGCGTTAGGAGAAACACGTTAAGGTGGTTTGGACATGTGGAGAGGATGGAGAGTGAAAGATTGACGAGGAGAGTGTATGTGAGTGAGGTGGAGGGGGCGAGAGGGAGGGGGAGGCCGAGGATGAGATGGAGGGATGGAGTGGAGAGGTATATGAGAGAGGGGGGTGTGAGTTGGGAGCGTGGTAGTGAAATGGCAGGGGACAGAGTGACATGGAGGCGATTTGTTTGTGGCCACCCCGTTCGGGATTGAGGCGTCTGGCAATAGATAGAACTTCAATATCCGACTACTACAATATCCGACAGAAGGGAAACCGCCTAACTACGAACTGTGTAATTACCATCGTTTCCTTTGTATTAATTTAGTATTGCATTTTCCTCGCTTCATGCACTGACTACACAAAACTGTATGTCTGCTACTATTCCCGTCCCTTTGACTGGGCTCTGTAGTTTCTGAGCGACGGGAAGCATGCTTGTATTAATAACCCTTCTACTCTCTTCCCTTTGGTATTGGCTAAGAACTGCGATGTGGTCTTATGGATTCCCCCGTCAGCTCTGCATCTGTTTTGCCTGGGTACTGAAATATCGCCTTGAGACATGCGTTGGCTGCAAGTAAGTCTGTATGTCACCCGCATCTGTGTTGACATAGTAGTGTAATTTCTAAACGGCTGGAAACAAGACCTGACTACGCATAACGCCTCTACTGTTGTTTGCCGTTGTACTGACTGTTTTTTGTAACTTTTCTGGCTTTATGTGGCGACTACACAATATGTCTGTTTTCGTGGACATAGGTGTCGACTTACCCCTGCACTTCTGAACACAGGCAAAAAATTACCTGATTGCAAAATATACAAATACCGTCTTTTGCTTTTAGATTGAGAGTACTGCTATTTGGTTGTGTGGTTTTCTCCTCTCTTAAGCCTTGGTGGTGTGGTTTCACTCTTAAGCCTTGGTGGTATGGTTTCACTCTTAAGCCTTGGTGGTATGGTTTCACTCTCAAGCCTTGCATCTCTGTTGACTGGGTACTGCAATATCCGACCATCGAGAAACCCTCCCTGACTACAAATTCATACATTTTCTGTGTCCTACGCTTTTCCTTTGACTTAGTACAGCAGTTTTTCTCGCAGCGTGTGTTGGCTGTAAATTATGTCCACACTGGTTCCTATCCGTATTGGCTGTGTATTGAAATATGCGGAGAGCGGGAAACACACGGTGACGACAAACTACTACTACTTACAACTTACTAACTGCATCTACTACTACTACTACTACTACTACTACAACTACTACCGGTACTACAACTACTGACTAATAATAATAACAATAGCAATAGTGATAATAATACACAGATTACACACCGCTCCCCTCCTTCCCTTTTGAATATTTTTCATTATTTTCGTAGGGTAGTGATAACGTGTTTTTTTTTCTCATTATTATTATTATTAGCTTTTTTTTTATTTTATTGCTCAGTAGGTACAAAACTGCTGATTAGTAGTCGAAGGTCGCTAGTTAGGGAAATTATCGTATTTTCCTTGGTACTATTTACATTGGTGGATGTTTCTTTTTTTTACAGTATATTTTCATAGGTATTGTTCAGGTGCCCTTATTTATTAAAACCTCTGTGCTCAGTGGATTTAATTTTGCGAACTAATTCCCGCAGGATACGATAATGGCCATAATATGTAGAAATTATTATTATTTTTATTAAGACGTGACCGCCCGAGTGCTGTCCAGGCGCGTATTCTAGTAGGTCAAGGTGTCGCTCAAGTACCTCATCCTGATGCTATATTTCTTCGCGTGGTGGTTTTATATTTCCTTCCATGTTATTAATGTAATCTAAGTTGATATTGAGGAGACACGAACGGCGTAAATTAAACTAGTAAGGCGTAATAAACATAATAAATTGCAGTTAAGAATATTGGAGAAACTCCTTAGCAGACTGAAGTTTAAATATTCGCACCCAAGTACTACGCGCCGCTCCATACTTTCCATTTCAGGCGACTTTTCCATAAATATTCTCAGTGGCACTGCTTATTAGACATCTCTGCTCAGTGGATATAATTTTTCAAACAAATACCCGAAATATACCATAAAAGTGGTACGAAAATGACCAAAATGTATGGGAACTAGTTTTCTGGGAGACTGAGACGTGACACCGAGTGTTTATGTATTCCTCCGCGTCATTGTCGGCGGGAAAAAGTGGTCAAGTGTTGCGTGTGTCGCGCCTCTCGTATTTTTCACCAATGTCTCGGGACTTCTGCGTTAGATACGTGAAAACAGTATATAGCCAGAGAGCTAATAGTGCCGTGATAAGAATATAGAAGGTAGAGAAGAGGAAATGGTGTGATATTGGAGATACCATGGCAGATAAGGTAAGAAATTTGTGCGTTGATTTTCAGTGTTTTTGTCGGCAGTGAAGGATGCCAAACATTTCAGTCTTATTATTCTATTCCTGTTTTAGCATAATGTATGTGCTTTATGTAAACGTGTCCATATTTGAACGAGATACAGTAAATAACTTGCGTACATACATACTTCAAAACTAAATCGCTATGGAAGACGTGTTAAGAAACCCAAATAATTTCATATTTTCGACTAATACATACATACTACAGCTACTACTACTACTACTGCTGCTACTACTACTGCTGATTACTACTTACTACCTACTGACTACTACTTCTACTACTGACAATAATGATAATGGTAATGATAATAACAATAATAATAATGATACGCTGATATTACACACCGCACCGCTCCTTCCCTTTTTATTTTTCGTTTATTTTCGTACGAGTCGTGCTAACTTCTTTTCGTACGAGTTGTGCTAAGGTGTTATTTTTTGTTATTAATTTTCTTTGGTCAGTGGATGTAAAATTGCAGATTAGATGTCGAAATTCAATAGTTTGGGAAATTATGGTATTATTCGTGGTAATATTTTCATTGGTGGACAAGATTTTCATTATTTTACCATATATTTTCGTACAGATATTGTTCATGTGGCCTTATTAAAACCCCTGTGCTCAGTGGATTAAATTTTGCGAACTAATACCCATAAGACACGATAAAAGGAGCAAGAATGGCCATTATATGTGGGAACTAGTTTTTTGGGAGACATGACCGCCTGAGTGCTGCGTCCGGGCACGTATTCTAGTAGGTCAAGGTGTCGCTCAAGCACCTCATCCTGCCGCCTTACTTCTTTGCATGAGACTTTTATTTGCCTTTCGATGTTATTAATTCAATCTTCGTTAATATTAAGGAGGCAGACAGCTTACATTAGACTAGTAAGGTGCAGTAAGCATAATAAATAGCAAATAAGAGTAGTAGGAGACTCCTTAGTTGCTATCCTTGTCTCATTCTAGTAGTTAATCACTCACAGGGGCTGCCTAGCATGGGTCAGGTGGCCTATTACTGTTATCCTATATTATGTTTTTATAGCACTGACTTTTTCTGCCTTTGAGCTACGTGAATTAAACTGCAATAGACCAAAAACCAAGGCCATATTAAGGTAAACAGACTTTAATTAATGTATAGGCCGTTATTATTATTGTTTCCATTGTAGTTCTTTTTCTGTATGCTGTTATATTACCTTTTCCCACGTTCACTATTATATCTGTAGTACTTCCTTGTTCTTCAGTTTCCTCCCTGTTCTTCCCTCTTTATTCTTCCATTTCCTGTTTCCACATCCCGAGAGCTCTGTATTATTCTATGCTCATCTCTGTTCCTATTACCTCAGTTCTTCCCTTCAGTTTATTTATTTCAATTCCATCGTGTTTCATCCACTCAATCTCACTATTCCCATTTTCCTTGTTTGTTTGTGGGGTTTACTGCTACATTTTTTTCCCCTGTTTCTGGCAACACCTATCAACTGAGCTAAGAGTGTAGGGATTTCTGTCAGATCAGAGCAAAGAAGATATGGTTAATTTTATGTTTCTTTAATATCTTTTCTGCATTTATAGTTCTCTCCTCCCGTTTCACTATCCCAGAGAAATGCTTGTTCATTGTATACTCAGTAATTATTTTTGTTCATTAATATCCCTCCCTCCCTCCTTCCCTTCTTAATCCTTCCAGTCCCTCTGTTGACGCTCCCTGGAAATAATTATTTGTTGTATACTTTATTATTGGTCCTGTTTTCCTAGTATTCATCTTTACGTTTATACTCCCCCTTCATTATTCCTCTTTGTAGTATCCCTTCTTCATTTACTCATATACACTCTTCACTATTCCTGTTTACCCCCTTATCTCTCACTTATTTACCCTTATACGCCCTCTTCCTCCTTGTTCCAGTTTCTTTTTCCTCATTCCGAGAGATCATTACTTCGTTTTTCCTGTTTCCCCAATATCCTTCTCTCTTTGTTCTTCTTTGTGATCTTCCCATGTCAGCCCCTCTATTTTTCCCTTTCTTTACCTCTTTCGATATTTTTTTTTTCACTTCATATTTTCTTTCCCTCCTTCCTTTCTAATTTATTCTTCTGCTCCTCCCTTTTATCCGTCTTTCCCTCCATTCGTATATCATTTCCCCCGCTTCTGTTTTCTCTCTCCATCCTTTCTCGTATATATTTTCAACTTTTTTTTCACTCTTTTCTTCCTTCCTTTTTTCTCTTCACCTTTTCATTTTTTCTCTTTCCTTCTTTTCTTATGTATTTTTTTCACTTCATTTTTTTTCTTATTCCCTCCCTTCTCATATATCATACTTTCCTCCTTATCCGTTTCCGTACACACTCTTCCATTTCCCCTTTTCCCTTTTCCCGCTATCCCCTTTTTATTAATTTTTCCTCTTCCTCTTGCCTTCTTCCCCCGAGGTCACTGCCCTCACCTGCCCGGCGCTCAGGTAATCAGGGCGGGGAGTGAGTCAGGTCGGTGTCAGAGCCAGGTGCACGTAATGACTGCAATTAGTAGGGAGGGACTAGGTTAATGCACCCCCATACTGCTTCATTCCACACTCCCTTTCCTCCCTACCTCACCCTCCCTCCCTCCCTTTGTCACCCTCCCCATCCCCTTTCTCGACCCCCTGACCCCCTTTCCTAACCCTCGTTTTTTACGGAACTGATTCGTAGCTTATATCTGTTTACGTAATGGGTGCGGTTAGTGAGGCTGGTGTTTATGTAGCCGTATACCACCTCACTCCATACTCCCCGCCTTCCTCCAACACCTTCCCTTCCAGGTTCCTCGCTCACCTTACCACCATCCCCACCCACCCTGCCACCATCCCCACCCACCCTTCCACCTTCCTCAACCTTTTAACCCCCTTCCTCTGTCTTTTTTTTTTCTTTTTTTTCTTTTTGTGTGTGTCTGGCTTTGGGCATTTCTTCAAGAGTATCATGCATCCCCACACGTCAGCAATTCGTCACTAAATAATGCCAGCCACGGCTCTCTAGGGCGCTTTTGCACGTTTCAGTGGGTCTTACGGGAGGTCAGTAAAGTCTGGTTTTAAGGAAGCTCAAGTTATCAGTCTATTTTCTGCCCCAAACCTGTCTGCTGCATGTACAGTATGGTGTCTATGTAGGAAAAAGTATATACAAAGATAAATCTAGGCGTAATTAGAGGTAATGTGAGGTGCGATTAATATAGGTGTAAAAATAAAGTGGCCTTAATTAGAGAGGGTAAAGTTTTATTAGGGCGTGATAAAGCTGGCTATATCTGGGTTAATTAAGGAGGCCACCTGAAGGAGATGGTGGGGATAAGCCTGGATCTTGGCACCTATTTCTTGCACATGTTAAGTCCTTCAATCCGAGGACGTGGTTTCTGTGTTAATGTTGCTATTTCCGGACGATTTTGTAAACCTTTCAAGGGACCTTTTTTTGTGACGTGGTTAGAAAGTCTCCATTAAATCTTTTAAAAATTTATGTCTTTCTGAACGCGCAAAAATCGTCTGAAGGGAGAAAGAATAAAGTTTAAAAATAAGCTGCCTCGCCGGGCTGCAAGGATTAAATGTATTACTGTAATGGAAGTGAACTGGTGATATACGTATTTTATATCTTTATTTTTATTTTTTGATTTATTATTGCAACCGCCAGACGTTTATACAACTTGGAAGAAACTTTGAACTGAGATAATTGGATATAACCCTAACCAATCCTTTCCCTGAGCTGCATAAAATCGCTGAGTGGTAATAAGTGAATAAAACAGGTCACTTGATTGAATGGGGTATCTGCGTTAGCAAAACATTTCGTGAACGCCTGATCCAGTTCGCATAAAAACTGGCACACATATTACATGAAGATCTGGGAAGGAGTGATTCGATTTTGGTGCAGATGGATAAAAAATCTAGGCCAGAGGTCAAGGGCATTTCAGAGCGCAGGGTCATCTCATGAAAAAATTGGATCAGACTTGACCCACTTATACTGTGTGTAGAGATAAGAATTGACTCGATTTTGATGCAGATGGATCAGAAGTCAAGGTCATGTGTCAGTGTCATAATTCTGGCACAGCATCACTGTATATTCTCTGTACTTTTAATTTGGTAATGATTACAGGATATCGATGTATTCAGGCCGCTAAGATCTGACGGTGTATGAATAATTGTATTCATAGGTCAGTGAATAATTAATTGGTAACTCATTGTTCAGTACTTAATGCTAATTTATATGGAGCAGTGGCTTAAGACTAATTGTAGAATTTCCCAAACCTGAGCTACGTGCAGACATCCTAGCAGGCTTTTGCAATTTGCTCCTTTTATCCTTTTCTGCAAGCAAGGTGCAAAAATGTAAAATAAATTAGTTTTATCCATAATTAAAGTGCATCAGGAAACCAGTTTTTTTTTTTTTCTTTAAAAAAAAGGGGTTGTTTTATTAATTCAACCCCGAAACGGCCAAAAGGGTGAATGTTTACAGGTTCAATAAGTTAGCCCCACCAAATAATTTTAACCGTTTTTTTGCTGCCACNCAGGAAACCAGTATTTTTTTGTTTAATAATAAGTGTTGTTCTTATAATTTCATCACGAAAACGACAAAACGGTGAATAATATGCAGTTCCATTATGTATGCTCATCAAATAATTCTAGACACTGTTATCTGGCTGCTACATTTACTATTCCCAGCAAGACCAAACAGCTTTTCAGAGGTATTAACAAGTTGGAATCGTTTGGGGTGTCGGTGCACGCGGTACACCTTGGGCGATGGCTAAATGTACCGTATGGCAACTGGCAGGGGAAGTGTTATGCCGTGTTCTATAAGTAGCCAGTCAACTTCCATGTGTAGCTTTTAAGCTGAGTTTGACGCCGAATTTCCGAATGTGTGCGGGCTTCATGCTGACTGGGTGTTTACTGAGTCTGTATATGTATTTAAATGTATTATGACTCGTGTGAGTGTGTGCGTTGTGAGTTCAGAGAGATTCGCGTGTATTGACGCATATGACGCTGGGCTACTGTGCTTTCGTGTGTACTTTGAACTGTACAGTGATTCATATGTGAGTTCGTTCGTGTATTATATGTAGTTATTCGCGTGTGTGTGCGATTATGTACAGATAAATGTTCGTGTGTATACAATGCTTCGTGTATAAAGCAAAGAGATACTTGAGATGAGTAGGCTTAGAAGTCAGTATAGAACAATGAGCAAATATTCGTCGATACTTTCTCTGCCAGTTGGTGGAATGGAAGGTGTTTAAGTCAGCGATGCCAATATCAAGCACACAACAGTAGAGTATGTGAAGGCAGGATCCCCTCTGTTGCCGATGGAGGATTGAGAAATACGGAAGGCAGGAGAAATACTGGCTGGGTATTGTCGGCGAACGTTTGCTGATGGCTGTATGGAGCTGTGTAAGGCATATACACTATACATCTATATATATTAAAGTTAAACTATGTTCCTCAGTCCCCTCCTCTTTCCTCTCCCTCCCTTTCCCTTCCCTTAGTTCTTCTCTTCCCTTCTCTTTCGCTTCTCTCCGCTCTCCCTCCCCTCAGCTTTCGTTTTCCCTCTCTCCCCCCGCCCCTCAATGAGCCTCATCCCTAAGTGTTTTCATCTCTTCCTCCTCTCTTCTCCCCTCTTCTTCCTTGCAGTGCTCTTTGTCCCTCAGCCATTCGAACCTCTCTCCCTTCCTCCCATCGCCTGTCCCTCCTATCCCTTCCATCCTTTCCTCTTTACCTCCCCTCTGTCACTCCTCTTCCCCCTCCCTCTCTTCCTCTCCCCGCTCCTTGCCCCCAATTCTCCAGCCACCTCATACATGTTATTGCTGTATTTTCGGCGATCCTTGACAGCGTATTTCGTGAAGTGGATAAAAAGGGCATTACAAGAGAAAGGAGTCTTGTGACAGTTTAAGTAATGCCTAATCTAACTTCCAGTAATGCGAGTTGGTGGCATTTCTGGTGTGTTCTGAAAGCAAGAGTGGTATATTGAACAGCTTTTAGTAAGTGGTAGTTGTTTTATTTCTCTTAGCTTTCAGTCAGTGTTAATAGCTCTTTTCTGTTTTAGTCATTAGTCAGTGTTAGTAGCTTTCTCCTGTCTTAGCTTTTAGTCAGTGCTAGGAGCTGTATTCTTTTTTAGCATTTAGTCGGAGTCAGTAGCATTATTCTGTCTTAGCTTTTAGTCTGTGTTAAGAACTTTATTCTTTATTAGTTTTTAGTCAGTGTAGGTTGTTTTCTTCCGTTTTAGCTTTTAATGTGCTGTGTTAGCTTTTAGTCAGCTTGATTCCGTTGTCTGTAGCGTAGAGGAGCCATCTGTAGTATGCATAAGAAACGAGCGACTTTTGGGCAATAGTGAGAAGAGGAGGGCGAAGGATGGGGGTAGGGGGAGAGGGAGGAGGAGGAGGTGGGAGAGGGGGAGGGGGAGTGAGGGGAGAGGGAGGGAGGCAGAGGATGCGGGATAGGATGGGGAGGAGGGAGAACGGAAGGATAAAGAGGGTAGAGGGGTAGGTGAGACGGGGATAGGGATGGGGAGGAGGAGAGCGAACGGGAGATGAGGAGGAGGAAAGGAGGAAAGATCAGAGGGAGAAACGGGGCGGAAAGAGATTAGAGGAAGCGAGAACATCAGGAGAGGAAAAAAAAATAACTACAAGTGATGGACAAAGACTATCACGAACGCCATTAACTTTTTTTTTTACAAAGGGGAAGTTTACTGGTGCCACTTTTTATCTTCTTTATGTAAATCGAAAATGAGACGGCAAAGAGCAAGAAGAGTTTTAGAGCTTAGAGTTCCCTGTCCCGTTAAATGTTTGGGTGTATGAGTTGTGACCATATAATACAACACGTAAATTTATTGTGATGATAGTGTTGGACTGATCTGAACCTACGTTGGATCAGTTGTTGTATTTTCACATCATCATCATCATCATCGCCATTATTCACCACCACCATCACCACCACCACCACCATCACCACTATCATCCTGACCTTTTTTCCCACCTACGGATGGAGTAAGGTCATTTTAAGGTACAGTTCTTCCATAATCACTAATGGTACTCCCAGGTTTCTTGTGCATCGCCTTCTCTTCGGCCTCAGATCTTAATTTCGGTGTAGGGAGATAGTGAAAATATACAGCGTCATCAATCTCGTTAATCCAATCTTTACGACTTTAGAGAAGAGTGAGAAGGAGGGTGAGATAGTCGCTTATTCTGACTGTGTGTGTGTGTGTGTGTGTGTGTGTGTGTGTGTGTGAAAAGTATATTCAAGACTACCACCACAATTAAAGCATATTATTTTTATATAACCTACAATATTTAGACTAGTACTTTAGGTAGTTAAGAGACAAATGGAACGATACGACATAACAAGCAATCCATTCAATTCATCGTAACCAGAACACATTTTCCTATATACACAACAATATAAATTTTAGCTGCACTGTTAATGAATGCGGAAGCCAACCTAAATAACAGTAATTTATTTTTTTAAGAGCAAAACAGCACCGGAAGTTCGTTTTGAGTGCGACGCCTGCGAGAACCACATTTGCATTTTAACCAAGGATGTTACTTACTCTGGCCATTAAAAAGCGAGACTGTGGCAGATGGTGGCCCTCTAACACCTTTTCCTAAGCGATTTACTTTGCTTATTACACCTGCCCGTCCTCTTATTTGGGCCCGTATTCTCGTCGTTTTTTTTTTTTTATGTGTCCGACTCTGGGCATAGGCTTCACAGCCTGCTATCAAGGCCCAGTCGTCCTCCTACAATCTACATGTCACCACTTCGGCGCTTAACACCCGCCGTCCATATTGAATACATGCTAGGGCTGTCTCATACAGGACTGGTGTATTGGTATTAGCGGGGTCATTTTTACATGTCGGCGGGTCTTCTGGTAGATCAGTAAAGCCTGATTTAATGAAATTCAAATCCTTAAACTGTTCCCTGCACCAGCGAGGATTCGAACCTGGGTCCCACGGGACCGCAAGCCAACTCTCTACCGATCGAGCTACGGTTAAGGAAGTTCCCTAACAGCTTTTCCTAAACGATTTATTTTGCTTGTTATACCCGCCTGTTCTCTTCTCCTTAGGTCCGGCATCCTCGTCGGGTAAGGAAACTCCCTAAAACCATTTCCTAAGCGATTTATTTTACTTATTACACCTGCCTGTCCTCTTCCCTGTTATATAAATCCTTCAAAGATCGCCATACTCTGCATAAATAACTTACAAACTTGGATATTAACCAGCTATATCCAGAAATAAATCGCTAAGTAAGAGGCGTTAAGGAGCTTCCATCCCAGACGAGAATACGGCTCTTGGTGTTCAGCTGAGTCTTGGTCCGTATTCTCTTCGGGTAAAGAGGCTTCCTAACACCTCTTCCTTAATGATTTATTTTCCAAACTAACCAAGGACATCTTTTTTTTTGCATCTTGTTCTTATCGGTTAAGGAGACTTCCTAACAACGCTTCCTTAACGATTTATTTTCCAGACTACCCAAGGATGTCATCTTTTTTGCCTTTTATGTATCTTTTTAGCGACGACATAGATCGCATGAATAACACACGAGAATATAATCGGAAATAAACCGGTCAGGAAGATGTGTTAGTAAGCTTCATAACCGCACGAGAATATCGCCCTTGTCCATTACGGCGAGATGGTTCGATGTAGCTAGATATTAACGAGACAGGAGATGGTAATGAAGCGTTAGTGAGTGGAATAACGCGCCAAGATATAGCTCTCTCTCTGGCTCCTATGACTCACTGCCAGCTTAATAGAAATCGTCTGGCTGAATAAAATCGTCTGACGTTTCCTGGAATTGAACACGAGAAATTCTTTGGATCTTGAAGGGGTTAATGTGGACGGTATTATCCTTCAGGCTTGTATGGCTTCCTCCCTGGTGAATAATGTCTGGTAATAAATTCAATAGACTATCCGAGGCGTGCAACCGAGGAAGGGCTAGTGGTGACAATTGGAAGGCAGTAATGTGGGGAATGGGTGTGTTGATGTTGCAAGTCAGTGTGAGGATGAGGGGAATGAGCGTATAGATAGTGGAAGGCAGTGTGAGAATGAGGGGAATGAGTATATAGACGTTGAAAGGCAGTGTGAGGATGAGGAGAATAAGAGTAGATGTTGGAGAGCAGTGTGAGGATGAGAGGAATGAGTGTATAAATGTTAGAAAGCAGTGTGAGGATGGGGGAATGAGTGTATGGATAATGGAAGGCAGTTTGAGGATGAGAGGAATGAGTGTGTAGATAATGGAAGGTAGTGTGAGGATGAGGGGAATGAGGCTGTAGGTGTTGGAAGGCAGTGTGAAGATGAGAGGAATGAAGGAATAGATCATGATAGGTTGAGGATAAGGCGGTGAGAGTGTGATGATGGGAGGCAGAGTAAGACAGAGTGGAATGAAAAACTGATATGAAAAGACAGTGTTAAAATGTTGGAAACCAGTGTAATGAGGAAGGGAATGAAAGAGAAGTTCGGGAAGGCACTGTAAGGATAAGGGGAATGAAAAAGAATAAGGGTAACGTCCCACAGGAGTCAGGAGAGACAAAAATTGATAAGAATGAGGGAGGGAAGGTGGGTCGGTGGGCAAGACAAACAGAGACATTACTTAGTGCTGACTGTGTGTGGGAGGCGAGGTGAGGTGAAGGAGGGAGGTGAGGGAGGTGAGACGAGATGAGGGGGGGGGGAGGTGAGGGGAGGTGTGGTGTGGTGCTACTGAAGGAAAGCGAAAATGGAGCTAAGATGAAAATTTACCGAAGGCGTAGGTGGCCACAGATTCATTTAAAAGAATGCGTTATAGCGGTGGATGAGAAATTTTATGCTGTGTTCCCTCGAAATACGTATTATACCCTTTTTACTTTAACGTGACCCAGATTTTCGTCCTTTTGCAGGTTTCCACAAAAGGGAAATAATTTGGTGAGGTAAATACTTCATCATTGCAAGGACTGAGTCTGTTAATACTTATGCCCGTAAAGTTACATGTGCAAACCTGCCTATGAAGGATAAGTTGGCCAGTGAGTTTAGCATAATTTTTTTTAACCCTTAGTGTAGGAAGGTGTTGACATCCTGCACTCACTATCACACTTAACGCTATCACTCCTAACACTGTCACTATCATCTACTTTACTATTCTTATCATCAGCTATTAGTTATAAGAGCAGTAATCTCTCTAACAAAGATCCTCTGAAAGGACCATTCGATTTGTTATCTTGCTTTCCTTTGTACCTTTCCTACATACCCTTCTTACCACTGCCACTACACTCCTATCTCAGTAGCATTCCCACTCTCAACACTACTATTCTCACTCTCAGTAGCATTCCCACTCTCAACACTACTATTCTCACTCTGAGTAGCATTCCCACTCTCAACACTCCTATTCCCACTCTCAGTAACATTCCCACGCTCAACACTACTATTCCCACTTTCTGTAACATTACCAGTCTCAACAC
>JAGKTI010025038.1:0-14127 GCA_018397915.1 Birgus latro
TATCAAAAATTCTTTGACTATCTTACTTCTACGATGGAACACATTCTATCCATTTCTCCTTTCTCTGAAATCTCCATTCTAGGAGATTTCAATGTTCACAACCACCTTTGGTTCTCCTTTCCTTTCACTGATCCACCTGGTGAACAAGCCTACATCTTTTCTAACCTTAATGACCTAGAGCAGCTTGTACAGCACCCAACCCATGTCCCTGACCGCCTTGGAGAGAGTTCCAACATACCTGACCTTTTCCTAACAACTAATCCTTCTGCTTACACTGTTAATCTTTTCTCTCCTTTGGGCTCCTCCAATCATAACCTTATTACCTTAACCTGTCCTATCGCTCCGGTACAGCCTGTGGACCCTCCAAAGAAACGCCGCCTGTGGCACTTTGGAGCTGCAGATTGGGAGGCCCCCAGGCAGTACTTCTTTGATTTTCCTTGGAATGATTATTGCTTCCATGGCCGGGAGCCATCTGAGTGTGCCCTGTGCGTTACGGAGGTTATTCTCTCGGGTATGGAAGCATACATTCCTTTCTCATATCCTCTGATTAATGCAAGAAAGCCTAGGTTTAATCACGCTTGTTCTAATGCTGTCCGCAACAGAGAGAGGGCCTTTAAAAGGTACCGGAGCCAACCCACCCCTGAATCACATCTTTTTTATATTTCTGCCCGGAATCATGCTAAGTCTGTTCTTCGCTCTGCTAAAAATAATTTCATCCGTGCTAAATGTTCCCAACTCTCCAACTCGAACTCTTCTCACTCCTTTTGGCACCTTGCCAAAAACCTTTCTAACAACTTTACCTCATCATCCTTCCCTCCTCTTTTCTACTGTGATGGCTCTGTAGCTATTTCTTCTACTGATAAAGCAGATCTCTTCGCTCAGACTTTCTCCTTGAATTCTACCTTAGACGATTCCGGTGCTGTTCCTCCATCACTTCCCCCCTCAGACTTCCTCATGACTGGCATTAAAATTTCTTCAGCTGATGTATTTTCTGCCATCACTGGCCTCAATATTAACAAGGCATATGGGCCTGATGGAGTCCCTCCTGTTGTCCTCAAAAACTGTGCTTCTGTGCTTACACCCTGCCTAGGTAAACTCTTTCGCCTTTGTCTGTCAACTTGTACCTTTCCTTCTTGCTGGAAGTTTGCTCTCATTCAGCCAGTCCCAAAGAAGGGTGACCATTCCCAACCTTCTAACTATCGTCCAATTGCTTTAACATCCTGTGTCTCAAAAGTTTTCGAATCAGTTCTTAACAGAAAAATTTTAAAGCATCTTTCCTGTCACAACCTTCTTTCTGATCGTCAGTATGGGTTCCATCAGGGACGCTACACTGGTGATCTTCTCACCTACCTTTCAGACTCCTGGTCATCCTCCTTTCGGGACTTTGGCGAAAGCTTTGCCATTGCACTTGACATCTCAAAGGCTTTTGATCGAGTCTGGCATAAATCTTTAATTTCCAAACTGCCCTCCTACGGTTTCTATCCTTCTATCTGTGCCTTCATCTCTAGCTTCCTTTCTGATCGTTCTATAGCTGCTGTTGTAGACGGCCATCGTTCTTCTCCTAGACCTATCAACAGTGGTGTTCCACAGGGCTCTGTCCTATTACCAACTCTCTTTCTTTTATTCATCAATGACCTTCTAAGCTGTACATCTAACCCTATCCGCTCATATGCTGATGATTCCACCCTTCACCTTTCCATTCGGTTCCCGCAACGCCCATCTCAGCAGTTACTTCAGCAAACAAGGGATGAGGCTATGGCACACCTAATGTCTGACTTGGCTCATATCTCTGATTGGGGTAAAAATAATCTTGTTATTTCTAATGCATCAAAAACTCAGTTCTTACACTTATCAACCCTACAAAATCTTCCTCAGGATTACCCACTGGTGTTTGATAATGTCCAGCTCAGTCCTGCATCATCCTTGAACATGCTAGGGGTTTCATTCTCTCAGGATTTGTCTTGGAAAGAACATATTATATCTCTTGTGAAATCTGCTTCCTAGAGATTAGGTGTGCTGGGCCGTCTGCAAACTTTCTTTACCCCTGCACAGATGTTGACCTTGTACACGGGTTTTATTCGCCCGTGTATGGAGTACAACTCTCATGTGTGGGGAGGCTCCCCACATGCAGTTCTTCTCAATAGGGTGGAGTCAAAGGCTTTTTGTCTCATTAACACTCCTCCTCTTACTGATTCCCTTCAACTGCAGTGTTGCTTCTTTATCTCTCTTTTATCGCTACTTCAATGGTCACTGTTCCTCTGAACTTTCTGCTTGCATCCCTCCACCTCTACGACGGGCACGTAATACCCGTCTAGCAACAAACTCTCATCCCTTTTCTGTCCAACTCTCTAATGCAAGAGTTAACCGTTACTCCTAGTCTTTCATTTATGCAAGTGGTCAACTCTGGAACTGTCTCCCTCTGTCTGTATTCCCTACTTCCTATGATTTCCAATCTTTCAAACGCAGTGTGTCCAGGCATCTCGAAATGAATATATCTTGAAATTGGCTCTCTTTGGTATTGTTTTTCCTTTTTCTCGGAAGGAACAGTATGCGGGCCCATGGCCTTTGGTTCCTTCTTCCTTGCATTAAAAAGAAAAAAAAAAACGGTTTAGAGGTGAGTAAGGCATAGGTGCTCACAACTTGCCAGCAAGTGTAAGTATCAGACATGGAAATCACTATGAAAATCACTCTTTCTCACACTGTATGCATTAAATAACAGACACAAAGCATGAATTCATTGAATTTTAACCCAAAAATGATGATTTTGAAGTAAGTAAGGCATAGATGTTCATGAGTTGGCAGCTTATTGTAAATAAGTATTGGACGTGGCAATAACTACGAAAATGATAATTTCTCACATCTTATGCACTAAAATATGGGATAGAAAGCATCAAATAAATAAATTGTTACCAGAAAAAGAGTTAGGTATGGCAAAGGTGTTCACTGTTCACCAACTGCACAGGACATTCTTGACCCTAACCTAACCTAACCTAAATCAGAAAACCACTTACCTACCTCCCTACCGGACATGCATAACACTAATTTAAGACCCCATTCACATAAATAATTGGCACATAGCATAAATTAATCGAATTTTAACCAAAAAATGATGAATTTGAGGTGAGTAAGGCAGGGCTGTTCATGAGTTGGCAGGTTAGTGTAAGTATTGGACGTGGCAGTCACTATGAAAATGATCTTTTCTCACATCTTATGCACTAAGATATGGGATACAAAGCATCAAATAAATAAATTGTTACCAGAAAAAGAGTTAGGTATGGCAAAGGTGTTCACTGTTCACCAACTGCACCGGATATTCTTGACCCTAACCTAACCTAACCTAACCTAAATCAGAAAACCACCTACGTACCTCCCTACCGGACATGCATAGCACTTATTTAAGACCCCATTCACATAAATAATTGGCACAGAGCATGAATTACTCGAATTTTAACCAAAAAATGATGAATTTGAGGTAAGGCAGGGGTGTTCACGAGTTGGCAGGTTAGTGTAAGTAAGTATCGGACATGGCATTCACTATGAAAATCATCATTTCTCACATCTTATGTACTTAAATTTGGGATACAAAGCATCAAATAAAATAAATCGTTACCAGAAAAAGTGTTAGGTATGGCAAAGGTGTTCACTGTTCACCAACGGCACTGGTCATTCTTGACCCTAACCTAACCTAACCTAAATCAGAAAACCACCTACCTACCTCTCTACCGGACATGCATAGCACTTATTTAAGACCCCATTCACATAAATAATTGGCACAAAGCATGAATTAATTGAATTTTAACCCAAAAATGATGATTTTGAGGTGAGTAAGGCAGGGGTGTTCGCCAGCTGACTACATAATGAATGTAAGGAAGAGACATGATTATTATTGAGAAAATCACCTTTTCACAGCCTATGCACTCAAATATGGGACACAAAGCATGAAGTAAATAAAATGTAACCAGATAAATTATGATTTAGAGGTGTGTAGGGCAAAAATGTTCACCAGTTGACTAGATAGTGAATGTATGTAAGAGACATGGTAATCACTGAGAAAATCACCTTTCACAGCCTGTGCACTCATATATGGGACACAAAGCATGAAATAAATAAAATGTTACCAGAAAAATTATGATTTAGAGGTGTGTAGGGCAAAAATGTTCACCAGTTGACTAGATAGTGAACGTATGTAAGAGACATGGTAATCACTGAGAAAATCACCTCTTTCACAGCCTGTGCACTCAAATATGGGACACAAAGGATGAAGTAAATAAAATGTAACCAGAGAATGAGGATTTAGGAGCGATTATGGAAAATGTTTAGCAGTTGACAATGTTTACTTACAGTCCATGATTGTTGTTTACCCCCACCTCTAAGGTTTTTACAGTGGTCATAATTGCTCTTGAAGCATGTCCAGTAATCCAGTGTTTAACTACACTTAATCTTTAGCACTGTGACTTATGATTATTTAAACAAGAATGAAAAGATACCGCAAACGATCGGACAGCTGTCCACTGTTCACGGGAGTTGAGACAGAACTAGGAGGAGGGGGATAGAGCAGGAAGGGAGCTGGTTGGCGCGTGCGGGAAATTCAATCTGGCGAGGATTTTAAAAAGCGGATTTTTTTTTTTTTTCTTTTTTTTCAATTTTTGGGCATTTTTGGGTTTCAGCCATCAGCCTACGATGTCTGAACAGTGAGGTCACCGGACAGTGGTCGTCCGGATAGTAGAGAGATTACTGTATTCCAATTTATATTTGTATTAAAATCTCTAGGTATTATAATTCTTTCCGATTTCTCCTCCATTCTATGTAGTAATACTCTTAAACTTTGAGCTGTTCTCTCTGCCAGGTCATCATATTTGCATTTTTCCCAAATGTTTGATTGGGTGGCATATATAGATTTGCCACAGTTATTTTCCCTTCAGACATACTAATCTTTACTGTGATCAGTTCTACCTGTGAGGGTATATCTAATTCTATTTTTTTGACTTGCAGATTTTTCTTTGTTTATATCATGATTCCTCCTCCTTTTTTTAAGCTGTTAACACTTCTCCATATATTATATTCCTCTACGTTTAGAGTATCGTTTGATATCCTTGATGTTAATTTTGTTTCAGTTAGGCAGACAATATGTGGTTCCTTTTCTGTAATATAGTCATTCATCTCTAGTAATTTAGATACCATTCCATCTACATTTGAGTACATCAACTTAATCATCTTGTTTACATACTTGTCATGACTTGTGTCTAGTACCTTCCTCCTTTTTTTAGTGTTATGTACCACTTTCGTTCCTGCAAACCAATTACTTTGTAAAAAAATGTGTTCTTCTTTTCCTCTGATCTTTCCTCGATCTTTGTTTTTGCCTTCTCCCTCTTCTCTTTTAGTAAACCCAGTTCCTCTTGAGTTAGACATCTTTTTACCAATACATTTTTGAAATCCTCTTTTCCATAAGTTTGTTTGCATTTTCAGTATTTCTTCCACAATGTTTACACTTTGGAAGGTTGTGTGTGTGTGTGTTTACCTAGTTGTATTTACCTAGCGGTGATATACAGGAAATGAGGTATGTTCTTGGGGTCCAGTCTCTGTGTCTCAACCAATGTAACTTTGCTTTAAACTCATTTAAGTATTTGGACTGAGCAGTCTCTTTGTCCAGGCTGTTCCACAGGTCAGTGCATCTGAGTAGAAAACTGTATTTCTTGATATCCTTCAAGCAACTTGTCATTTTCAGTTTCTTTTCATGTCACCTTGTTGCTACCCCATCCCACAAAAACAGATCATCTCTGTCAATTTTGCCTAGTCCCGTCGTGTCCCTGAATACTGCAGTCATGTCGCCCACCTCTCATCTTTCTTCTAAGGAAGACAGAGCTAGCTTTTTTAGTCTTTCCTTTTACAATAGATCTATCAGGCTAGGGGGACCATCTCGGTTGCTGCTCTTTGTATTCTGTTGATCTTGTTTATATCTTTCTTTCTTATGTGGGGACCACACCACTGCCGCATATTCTAACTTGGAGCAGATCATAGCCACTACCAATCCTCATCTATGTATTGAAATGCCACTCCTGTGTTTGTCAAGAGCTTATATAGTGTATGTCTCTGACTGTCTCATTAATGTGTTTTTTGGGCAACAGATTATCCTGGACCAACATTCCCAGTTCCTTCTCTTCCCTTGCTTTTGTGAGTGATTCCTTTTCCATGAAGTACTTCAGTGATGGCCTCTTAGCACTTTGACCCATTTCTAGTATTCTGCATTTTTTTTGCATTGAATTATTTCCTACTAAACCAATTGAGCCTGTGTAGGTTTATAACCAAGGGATGGTTGGGGTTTATTGCTCACGTAATGCCATTCAGGGATGAATGAGGCTGGTCACTCTCATCTTAAATGTCAGGACCAACTTGCCTAGCCTTGGGTTCCTTCGCTTCTCATGGGGCAACGTAGGATTGGATGATGATGATGATGATGAATTATTTCCCATACCTAGCTTCAATCATAAATCCTGCCCAGATGTTCCTGCAGCATTTCACAATCCTCCACAGCCTCTACTTTCCTCATGATCTTTATATCATCTGCAAACAGACTTTAATAACTGTTCATTCCATCCACCATATCGTTTACATAAATCAGAAACATTATGGGAGCCAGCACCAAGTCCTGCAGGACACCATCTGTTACTTTCCACCACCCTGCCATCCTGTCCCTTATTACTGTCCTTATCTGCCAGTCTGTCATGAAGTCTGTCATCCACTCCAAGAGGTTCCCCTTCAGTCCTCCTATGTTCTCCAATTTCCACGTTACTGTACTCGCATATGGGGTACCTTGTCAAAGGCTTTCTCCAGATTTAAGTACAGTACACACAAGCCACCCAACTATCTCTCTCTCCAGTAGCATGTCAATTGCCCTTGAGTGGAAGCTCAAGAAATTAGAGACACATGACCTTCCATTTCTGAATCCAAACTAACTTTCTGCCAAAATGTCCATCTCCTCCAGATATTTTATCCACCTGTCTTTCAATATTCTCCCGCACAATTTTGCGACCATGCTTGTCAGGGACACTAGTCTATAATTCAGAGGTTCTTCCATATTCCCTCCTTTGTAAATTGGTACTACATTAGCCCTCTTGCATTCCTGAGGCACTTTCCCTTCTTCCCAAGAGTATACAAGTAAACTGTGAATCATATCTGCCATTTGTTCTTTGCATTCCTTTTGTATCCAGTTAGAGATCCTGTCAGGACCTGGGGCCTTCCTTACATCTTGAGTTTCTGGTGATTTATACTCTTCCTGAACTTCCACTTTTATACCTTTTAACACTACATTTCTAGTCACTTCCTCCTCCTCCACAAAATCACTTTCCTTAGTGAAAACCACTAGGAAACTTTTATTCATTATTTCATCTTGCATTACCTCATCGTTGTAGACCTTTCCTTCTACTTTCAGTTTATTGATTCCTTCCTTGTGTTTCAGTTTGCCATTGACAAACCCATAAAACAATTTAGGTTCCTCATAACATTTGTCAATTATACCTTTTTCAAAGTTTTTCTCTTCTTCTTCTCTGTGGATTTTTGTATATTTATTTCTATTTCTTTTGTATTTCTTCTTTGTTCTATCTTTCTCCATTCGTTCCATGCTGCATCTCTTTCCCTTTTTGCTATCATACACCTTCTGTTTAATCAGTCCTTTCTTCAGTTCTCTATCCCTTTTAACCTTGGTATATGTTTTTCCACACGAGTTTTAAATGCCTAGAAAGATATCCCACTTCTTCTGCATCTCTCTTGTTTCTCTTAATTCTCTCCAATCTGCTTCTTTGAAAAATGTCTTCAGTTGTGTAAAGTTGGTTTTCCAAAGTTGTACCTTCCATGCCAGTATAGCTCATCTCTTGGTGCTGCATTCCCTTATATCATTTGGAACTTTAATCACTACATGATCACTTTTTCCCATAGGCCACAGATATTTCAGATTCAGTTACATCAGGTTCTTTGGTTAGCAGTAAATCTAGTCTTTCTGGTGTGTCATCATCTCTAAGTCTTTTCTCTTCTTTGACCCACAGGGTCATTACATTATTCATTGCTATATTGAACAGTATATAGCCCAACAGTTGTTCACTGCCTTCTGAATCCCACTCCTCTCAGTTCACCTCTTTACAGTTAAAGTCACCCAGCAGGATTATATTGTTGCTTTTCTCAATTACTTTTTGTAGGTGTCTAACCATGTCTGACAACATCTGGTATTCAGCCTCATTCCATGGCCTTGTCTCATGGGGGACATAGGCTACTGTGATGTCTCTCCTGCCTTTCCCTCTGGTTTCTAGTTTCATATTTATCACTTCTGCCCTGCCTTCTCCTAGTTCCACATTATCCACATTTGTGCTCTCCTTCACTGCTGTCCATCACACCCCCTTCTGTTTTTTCTTTTCTATCTCCTCTCCATAGTTTGTATTTACCATCTCCCACTTGGATATCAGTATCATCTCTTAGCTTGGTCTCTACAATTACAATAATATCCTGCTCATTTCGCTCAAGAAATTGTTGATTTCTAGCGTTGCATAGAGTAAGCCATCTACGTTAGGATATGCCATTTTCAATCTTTTTTTGTTGTTTTATATTCCATCCTTCCTCTCTCTGTCACACTTCCTCAATGCAGCTCTTCCCATCCAAACATTCTTGAACCCCTCCTTGTCAGCTAGATTTTATGTCCTGTTAATAATCTAATTTACTGCGACCTGTGACTGAAACTTAACTATTAGTGCCTGTGCGCCTCCCTCCTCATATCTTCCCAGCTAAACACTTCCTCAGTCTCTTCTTTAACTGCATTGTCACCCTCCATAACTACTGATACTGTGTCTTTAGCCCTGCTGAGTTCTTCTCTTTCCCATTCAGATCTTATTGACATAGGTTTTTCTTTCAATCCTGAAAGTATCACTCTTTTTTTTTCTTACTTTCTACATCCCTGACTAGAGATTCTCTGGTTTTTAGTACCTCAGCCACTCTCTTCTCCACCTTTTCCTGGTTTTCCTTTCTCTGATTTTCTAAAATCCCCATTAGATTTATTTTACCTTCCTTCTGGTTTTGTGCATGTGTGTGTGTGTGCCATTCTCCAGGGCTTATTCTCCTCAGTTAAGTTTATGTTTTATTTTTTAATATTGCCCCTTACAGCATTTTTTGTCTCTGTTATCAGTTGTTTTGTTCTGCTGTATAGTCAGTCTGTTATATGATTCTTGTTTTGTCCTGTAAATTGGTTTGTGTCATGAGTTGTTGTTTTAGTGTTGATTGCTATGATCATGTGTAGATGATCGAAAGCAGTGGTTCTTAACTTTGCTGTACTCGTGTCCCCTTTCTCAAACTCCTGAAACACATGACCTCCCTGCCATTAGCCATTTCAGCTTTACAAAACGTTCTGAGAAGGAAAGGAGTACAAAAGAGAAAACGATCATTCACTCATCAGTTTTTATTAATTTTACTCCAATATATTTTGCACATTATGAAATTCGAGGTAATTTTATAATTTTGGTTGGTAGTCGAACCTTCACCATTTTTTCTCACTGCCATCCATTGTCACACAACCCATGATCATTGTTGCCAACATATCATCTCTCCAGCCAAGCTAGTGGGGTAGTTTGGGTAGCATCTGTGCTGCGAGTCTTGGAACTTGAGGCGGTGTGTTTGTAGAGCCAATCTTGTGTCATCATTGACATCCAATCTGTTCCTTGTATTTGTTTTGATGTAGATTAGGGTTGAAAATCAAGCCTGGCTGAGGTAGGTGGAGGCAAATGGAAAAAGAACATGGAAGGCCAGCATGCTGACTTTGGGATATGATTGATGCATTGCACACCAGAATTGAGTCACCAGTTTCTCCAGGAACAGGTCACGTGCTGGAGAGTCATTCTGTGGATACAAGAAATCATCTTGGTCATCATTGAAGATGCTGAGATACATCAAGTGCAGCAGAGAAAGGGTTTCTTACCAGTGCCTCCTTTTCTCTTGTGAGCTCAGGGAAGTATTGCTGGAATTCCTCTTCTAGGGACTCAAGGTGTCAAGTAATCTCATCTTCAGGAATGATCTAGTTCGCCTTCAGACTCATGCAACACTCTGCAGAGTTTTTCAATCTGCTATGTTCTCAAGATTGACTTTCTGACGCCAGTTCTGCAGTTTGGATATGAAGGCCCATAGATTGTCTTGAAATTGGAGAACATGTGTTTCCCTTCCCTGGAGTTTCAAATTCAGCTTGTTCAGCTTGTCAGAAATGTCTGCCAAGTACACAACCCATTTAAGTCACATTTCATCATGAAAATAGCCAGATCTCTTTTCTTGCACTTGCAGAAAGAACTTGATTTCGTCTTTTTCATCTCGAAGACGCTGTTCACAGTGTTCCCTTTCGACAATCAATATACAGCCATGTAGAAGAGAAGGACGTCATGGTCAGCATCAGTGTCTTTGCATGGTTCTTCTAATAGACGAGTGTTGAGTACCCCAGCCTTCATGTAATTCACAATATTGTTACAGAATCAGGCACTTCCTGCAGAGAGGCAGGAAGGGTCGTACTAAGGAGAGCATATAGGTGGATCATGTAGTGAATGCCCTTAGCTTGGGGATCCAGTTCCTTCACTCTTGTCTGGAATCCTGACTTAGATCCTGGAATAGCTGATGCTGTATGCATACAAAACCCGCACTCATATCCCCATTGCAGACCGATATGAAAAAAGGTAGAGACTTTTTCCATGATGTCATCAGCATTTATACTGGTTTCAAATGCACTGCAAAACAGGAATTCTTCTTTAATGTCATTTCAGTAATGTACCTCACGAAGAAAAGCAACAGAGAACATGAAATCACATTCGTTGATTCATCCAGTTGAAAGAAAAACAATGGGGAGACTTTGATTTCATCTGAAACCAGCATTTACACCTCCATAGATATATGAGAAATAGGCATCTGAAGAGTACTCGACAGAAATGCATGCTGCATCTTCTTCCTACTGGCTTCCCTGAGAATGAGCATCACCATCTTCCACATGAAGGGTTTGAAAATTGTATCTCCATATATGTGAGGCTTTTTTGCTTGGCAGTTTCCAGTGCAACCTCATCACAGGCCTTCACTGCTGCTGCACTCTGTTGCTGAAAAGAACTGCTAGCATTGAGCTTTTGACATTTGAGACGAAGCTCATGGCATTTGAAGAACTCTAAATTCTTCTCTACGTGTTTCGGATGCTTCTTCTTAAGGTGATGCTTGAGTTTCGAAGGTTTCATAGACTCCGCACTGAGGACAACATGGCACTAGGTACATTGTGGTTACTTGATGTCATTTGTTGGTGAGTACAGTTTTGTGGTGAAGCCAATATTGAAGTAGTCTTCTGGGTATCTGCAACCTTTAGTCATGGATTCAGATCCGTGAATACAAAATATCGAAGTTTGAAATACAAAATGTACTAGAAACATCAGCAATAAACAGAACTACAAAAAGTCTCCAATAATGATGCGGAAATTAATTAATTACTTTGTATACAATACTACAGTATTCATGAAATATTTAAATGTTTGTGAATAGTATTGTGGTAGGTGGGGGCACTCACCATCCACTCACACGATGTAGTGCTGCTTTCGGGTGTCTGCCCTTTCCTCTCATCCCTCCATTCCTTCCTTCCTCTTCTGTCTTTCTTTACTTCATTCTTTCCACGTCCTTTTGCCTATGGGTGACTTGACACTTCCTCTTTTGTCTTTCTGTCCCTCATTCTTTCCTTCTCCTTCTGCCTGTGCGTGACTCAACACTCAGTGACAAGCTGAATCTTTTCCTGTACACCAGGAAACCATTTACTATGCAGGGTGGTAACCATATAACCAAACTATGGTGCCTGGTGGTTTAGCGGGTAATTACGGTGCTCCAGTCGGATTGAGCCGGTGAAGGTTAATATCCAGAGGGTGGTTGGGGTTATTGCTCACGTAATGCCACTCAGGGATGAGTGAGGCTGGTCTCTCTCATCTTAAATGTCATGACCAACTTGCCTAGCCCCAGGCTCTTATGCTGCTCATGTGGCAGCATAGGATTGGATGATGGATGGATGGATGGATTTTTATATGAATTATTTACATACACAAATAGTATTTGTGTACCTAAATCTTGGGGTCAGGACACACACACACACACACACACACACACACACACACACATGCAAAGTTACAATGATGATGTGGTCAAAGATTCAGCAGATATCAACAGATTTATAGTAATCCTTGGTATAGATGAGGAAGAAATTTAAAAAAAAAATTCGAGAGACAAGAAGGAGATGACAAATATAATGAGCATATTGAAGGAAGTGTCAGAAGAAATCTGTAATAAAGATGCAGAGGAACACAAAAGGCTAGGAAAATATGAGAAAAATAAGGCAAGGCCCCTCAAAGTAATCTTCCAGAGTGTGAACACTGTGGAGGAAATACTAAAATATGCAAACTCACTCATGGAAAAAGAGGAATTTAGAAAAGTATGGATAAAAAGATGCCTAACTTAAGAGGAATTTGGAATACTAAAAGAGAAGAGGGAGGAGGCAAAACAAAGAATGAGGGAAGATCAGAGGAAGAGCATATATTTTTTCTTACAAAGTAATTGGATTGCAGGTATGAAAGTGGTACATAACCAACAGGGAATAAAAAGGAGGAAGGTAGTAGACTCAAGTTATGACAAATATGTAAACTAGATAAGTTGATGTACTCAAATGTAGATGGAATGGTGTCTAAATTATTAGAGATAGAAGACTATACCAAAGAAAAGGAACCACATATTATTTGCTGAACTGAAACAAAATCAACCCCAAAGATATCAAACAATACCCTAAACTTAGAGGAATACAATACTGTACAGTATATGGAGAAGAGACAGAAATTTGAGAAAGGGAGGAGGAATTATAATCTTAACAAAGAAAAGTCTACAAATCAAAGAAATAAAACTCGATATACCCTCACAAGTAGAACTGATTGCATTGAAGATTAACACATATGAAGGGAAATTAATTGTGGCAGATTTATACATGCCACCCAAAACAAACACCTGGGAAAGAGGCAAATATGAAGACCTGGCAGAATGTACAATTCAGAGTTTAACAACATTACTACATAGAATGGAAGAGAAATCTGAAAGAATTATATTAACTGGAGTTTTCAACACAACTAAAAATTGGAATACTCTAGATGTAAAAAGCTATAAAAGCTGTTGGAATACAAAGTTATTAGATCTTGTGCAGAAGTTTTTCCTAACACAGCATGTAAATGAAAACACCAGGAAAAGAGGACTTGATGATCCATCAGTACTAGACCTTATATTTACTAGGCAAGAAAATGAAATTAACAATATAATGCATCACACTTCATTCGGCAAAAGCGACCATTCAGTATTAAATTGTAACTTCAGGATTGCATATGACTTTATTGGTAATGAGAGTTACAAAGAGTATAAAACATTTAAAGGACAACTATCATGACCTGAAGAAGTACGTCTTAGAAATAAATTGGGAAAAGGAGCTTAAAGGACAAGATTTAAATATTATATATAGAAAATTCTGTAATCTTTATGAAATAGCAGACCAAAATTACATCCCTCAGCACAAAGAAACAGAAATGACAGTAAAGAAGTGGTTTAATACAGAATGAAAAAAAGAAAAAGAAAAATAAGACTTGCTGTGGAACAGATGAAAAAGACACAGTAGTGAGAGGGCATATAACAACTACAAACAGGCAAGAAATGATTATACAAAGATAAGGAGGAGGCTCAGAGACAGTTTGAGGAAGACGTTATAAATAAAAGTAGTGATCAACCTAAGCTATTTTACAGCTACATCTGAAGCAGAACCAAAGTTAAAGATAAAATACAGTCTATTATGGATGAGGGGATCATCTATACGCAAGAGAAAGATATTTCTGAAGCACTAAATAAAAACTTCCAGTCAGCTTTTACAAATGAAAATAGTTTTTAAAGAGATTATATGGAACATGCATGCCCACACGTATTACCAGATATACAAATATCAGAAAAAGAAGTACAGGAAGCATTAAGTAAATTAGACAAAGGAGAAGCAAATGGTTCTGACGAAATTTCAGGTTGGGTACTACATGAATTTGCTGAAGAATTAAGCAGACCATTGTATTTAGTATT
>JAGKTI010025039.1:0-14127 GCA_018397915.1 Birgus latro
GTACACTTCCAAGTTTGTTAAATACCCAGCCTCGTTCATGGCTTGGGGCTGCTTTACATATTATGGTGTTGGTGAGTTGGTAATTCTACCTGCAAATGAAAAAGTGAACCAGAACAATTATTTGGAGCTCTTATGTGATGTTTTAAGTGACTCTTGATAAAACCAAGGCAAGAGTATTTATGCAAGATTCTGCTCCAGCACATGTTGCAAAGTCAGTGAAACAGTGGCTAACAGACTGTGAGGTTCCCTTTATTCGAGATTGGCCCGGAAACAGACCAGATATCAATCCCACTGAGAATTTATGGGCGCACATGAAGTGGCAGCTGCGTAGTATGGACACATCATCTTTGCCTAAACTTGAGGCTGCAGTCAATCAGCTATGGAGCAGTTTTAGTCCGTCTGTTCTGCAAAACTATGCCATCAGTCTCCCCAGACGCCTTAAGAAGATAATAAAGGTGAAGGGGAATGCCAGTAAATACTAAATTCAATGGTGAGTGTTAATTTATTTGTTTCTCCTTGCTAACCACAAGAATGTTTTCTTTTTTTTAAGATGGCGTCAGCACTTTCCGCGCGTACTGTACAGTATTGCAAAATGTCCGGGTTAGCAGGGGGAGGTCCAGATGTCGCTGTTATTGGACTTTCGCTTTTTTCGGACAGGCTTAGGCCCAATTAGTCCGTAGTACTGCATACATAGTACTGTAATATAAAACACGAATAATCAAATCCATGAATAAAAATCCTGCATACAAAAAGGGATAAATGTACCACAACAAAGCTATGATATTCTGGAATACAACCTGGAATCAAAATGATTATCTGAATGTTCAATAAACTTTTACATAAGAGCACGATAAAGATCAATATAAAATAAAACAATGTTACCTGGATAAACTTAGCTAATGCTGCAGTATGAAGCTTATGTGATGTCATGAAGGGTGGGATGAAGTGGACATCAATATCCAGTCGATTCTCAGTAATGCTACTGCTCAGGCTCACCTGCCATGTCATAAATAAATAGGTTAAGATGTGAAGTATAAGCCATCAGCAAAGACACTGTATGTGTTCTGATATCACAATGCCATGAATTGTTCAAATGACAGACCTGTACCCATGAAAAGTTGGTTATAGGAAGATACAACAGCGACAGATTAAGTGAAGAGAGTTCAAGTTAGGGTAAAACTACTGTATCTTCCCAACACACAACTCTTCCAAATGTGGCTATAATTCTTCTAAATGATACTGTATGCCAGCAGTTACGATAAACAGGAAAACATACAACAGCTACAGATTAAGTGAAGAGGGTTCAAGTCAGCGCAAAACTACTGTATCTTCCAACACACAACTCTTTCAAACGTGGCTATAATTCTTCTAAATGATGCTGTATGCCAGGAGTTACGATAAACAGTAACAGGTGGCTGCCAGTCCATTACTGTCTCATGAAATGTTGATGCTTAGGGTTAGACTACCATAGTTCACAACATCTCAGGGAAGGTAACTAGTCAACACCTCTGGGAGTATTACAAAAACTAAAACCTTTAGCGGCCTCTTGGGGATTCACATCATATGCAAAGCATGCGACCTTTATCCCAACTGATGCCTCAGATCATTAGACTGAAGTAAGTTATGATATAATATACAGCATATTCCACTTCTGCAATTCCATGTGCCATGCACATGGAATTGCAGAAATATAAAAGTATAAAAGAAAAATTTGAATGTATATGCTACGCAGTGACATTTTTATTCAAAATACATGCAAGTAAAAAATGAAAAACAAAATCATACAGTAAAATGTCAATTCTACAAAATGGTTTGGAACAACGACATTTTTGTTAAACAATTTTTTCTGATAATCAAAACCATTATACATGTCTTACCCTCGCAGTCTTAAACTAAAAATACTATGCTTATAATCCACGTAGTTTAAGGGGCAATTTTCATACTTGTCCCTAACCTTTCGGGCCCAAACCAAAGGTACCGTTGCATTTCACAGTCCCTCTGAATGACTTTCGGGAGCTTACTAACATTTTTTTTTTTTTAACTCATCCAGTCCCGACCGGTTTATTACCCAGCCTACCCCCAGGTCCTGACCGATTTTCGACTTTTTGTTTTTTGGCTGAAACCTTCGCTTTTGATGAGAAATATCGAAAATTCATAGAAATCGCGATCTTGAAATTAGATGTGTTGATACAGGTGTCACTCAACCTTACGTTTTCATTGATTTTCACACAATAATATAGGCGTTTATAAGCATTGTTCACTCGCCCAAAACCCCAGTATATGGCACCTTACTTTACGACATTACCATACCATCACTTCTGTTTGTTTCTACCTCTAGCTTCTTTGTTTCTCTGTCCTCCACATCAGGAATCACCTTCACTATGAATTTCGTCATTGGGGAGACCATGGGGCAACATACCTTTACTGGCCAGGTTACAGCTAACAGGTGAATTGCCCAGTGTAAGGGGGAGAGGGGGGGAGGGGGGTTAGGTGGGGCCAGGCAGTATCCCCGCTTGACAGCAGGTAGAGGAGGGTCTCCCACATATGCCTACCAAAAATCACCCAAGAATGTTGAAAAATGTGCACACAATGGGCCTTGCAATTGAATGACGTACGATGCACGTTGTTGGGTCTGTCTGCGGAAAAGAGTAACGACGTGCATCGTATGTCGGTGGGACTCGCTGGGTTAATGCTGCTCTCGGATGTCTGCCCTGTCTTCTCCTCCATCCTTCTTAACTTCCATCCTCTTCTGTCTTTCTTTCCTTCATTCTTTCCTCATCTTTCTGCCTATAAGTAACTTTACACTCCCTCTTCTGTCTTTCTTTCCTCTTCCTTCTGTCTATGGGTGACTCTACACTGAGTGACAACCCAAATAATTTCCTGTACACCAAGAAACCATTTACTATGCTGGGTGGTAACCATATAACCAAATTTTGGCACCTGATGGTTTAGTGGGTAATTACAGCACTCCAATTGGATTGAGCCGGTGAAGGTTTATATCCAAGGAATGGTTGAGGTTTATTGCTCACGTAATGCCACTCAGGGATGAGTGAGGGTGGTCACTCTCATCTTAAATGTCAGGACCAACTTGCCTAGCCCCAGGCTCCAACCCTCCTCATGAGGCAGTGTAGGATTGGATGATGGATGGATGCATGGATAACAAAAGAGGATGGAAAAAAAAAAACCATACACTACATTACTGGCATCCTCAATTCATAAAATATCTGCAACATTTTTTTTTTTTTTTTAATGCTAGGGAGAAGGAACCAAAGGTCACGAGCCCGTGAACCATTCCCTCCAAGAAAAAAACAGAACACAAGAGAGAGCCAAATTCAAGATCCGATCATTTCGAGAAGCCTGGACACACTGCGTTTGAAAGACTGGAGATCATAGGCAGCTGGAAACACAGACAGAGGGAGACAGTTCCAGAGTTGACCTGTTGCATAAATGAAGGACTGGGAGTAACAGTTAACTCTTGCATTAGAGAGTTGGACAGAAAAGGGATTACAGTTTGCTGTTAGCGGGTGCTATGCGCACCTCACAGAGGTGGAGGGATGCATGCAGACAGTGCAGAGGAGCAGTGACCATTGAAGTCGTGACAGAAAAGAGATAAAGGAGCAACAGTGCGGGAAAGAGACAGAGGTTGAAGGGAGCCAGTAAGAGGAAGAGAGTTAATGAGACGAAAAACTTTTGACTCCACCCTATTGAGAAGAGCTGTATGTGGGGAGCCTCCCCACACATGAAAGTTGTGCTCTAGACAGGGGTGGATAAAACCCGTGTATAAAGTCAACAACTGTGCAGGGGTAAAACAGGAACGGAGTTAATTTAGCACACCTAATCTCTTGGAAGCAGATTTTACAAGAGATGTAATATGACCTTTCCAAGATAAGTCCTGAGTGAATGAAACCCCAAGCATGTTCAAGGATGATGCAGGATTAAGCTCAATATTATTAAACATTAGTGGGTATTCCTGTGGAAGATTTTGTCAGGTTAAAAGGAGTAAGAACTGAGTCTTTGATGCATTAAAAACAACTAGATTATTTTTAGTGGTAGATGGTGGCAACCATCATCCACTCACTTGATGTAGTGCCTGCCCTCCTCTCTTCCTATTTCTCCCATCTCTCCTGTCACTTCTTATTGCTTTTCTTTCCTTTACAGGTGGCTGTACAATTAAGTGACAAGCCAAATGGTTTCCTGTAAGCCAAGAAACCATTACAACATTGGGTGGTAGCCATATAACCAAACCAAATGTGCCCTACGTGTCAACAAGTGGGTTGGTGGAGGGTTAGTGCCCCTCTCTGTAAAACAAATAGTAAAATGGCCACCCTTTATGGGATTATGGCACCTGGCAATAGACAGATAGATTATTTTTACCCCAGTCAGTGATACAAGCCAGGTAAGACACTAGGTGTGCCATAGTCTCAACACATTTGTTTGTTGAAGTAACTGCTGAGATGGACGTTGCGGGAACCGAATGGAAAGGTGAAGGGTGGAATCATCAGTGTACGAGTGGACAGGGTAAGATGTACAACTTAGACCACTGATGAATAAAAAGGAAGAGAGTTCATGATAGGAAGGAGCCCTGAGGAACACCACTGTTGATAGATCTAGGAGAACAATGGCTGTCTAAAACAGCAGCTATAGAACGACCAGAAAGGAAGCTAGAGATGAAGGCACAGACAGAAGTATAGAAACCGTAATAGGGCAACTTGGAAATTAAAGATTTATGCCAGACTCTATCGAAAACCTTTGAGATGTCAAGTGCAATGGCAAAGCTTTCGCCAAAATCCTGAAAGGAGGATGACCAGAAGTCTGAAAGGTAGGTGAGAAGATCACCAGTGGAGTGTCCCTGATGGAACCCATACTAACAATCAGAAAGAAGGTTGCGATAGGAAAGATGCTTTAAAATTTTTCTATTAAGAATTGACCCGAAAACTTTTGAGACACAGGATGTTTAGGCAACAGAACCATAGTCAGAGGGTTGGGAATGGTCACCCTTCTTTGAGACTGGCTGAATGAGAGCAAACTTCCAGCAAGAAGGAAAGGTACAAGTTGACAGACAAAGGCGTAAGAGTTTACCTAGGCAGGGTGTAAGCACAGAAGCACAGTTTTTGAGGACAACAGGAGGGACTCCATCAGGCCCATATGCCTTGTTAGTATTGAGGCCTGCAATACATCAGCTGAAGAAATTTTAATGTCAGCCATGAGGAAGTCTGAGGGGAGGAAGTGATGGAAGAACAGCACCAGAATTGTCTAAGGTGGAACTGGAGGAGAAAGTCTGAACAAAGAGATCTGCTTTATCAGTAGAAGAAATAGCTACAGAACCATCAGAGTGGAAAAGAGGAGGGAAGGATGATGATGTAAAGTTGTTAGAAAGGCTTTTGGCAAGGTGCCAGAAGGAGCGGGAAGAATTCAAGTTCAAGAGTTGAGAGCATTTAGTATGGATGAAATTATTTTTAGCAAAAGCGAAGATGTGATTTAGGGGTGGGTTGGCTCTGGTACCTTTTATATGCCCTCTCCTTGTTGCGGACAGCATTAGAACAAGCGTGATTAAAACAAGGCTTTCTTGCATTAGCCAAAGGATATGAGAAAGGAACGTATGCTTCCATGCCAGAAAGAATAATCTCCACAATACGCAAGGCACACTAGATGGCTCCCGGCTATGGAAGCAATAATCATTCCAGGGAAAATCAAAGAAGTACTGCCTGAGGGCCTCCCAATCTGCAGCTCCAAAGTGCCACAGTCGACGTATCTTTGGAGGGTCCACAGGCCGTACCAGAGAGATAGGACAGACTAAGGTAATAAGGTTGTGATCAGAGGAGCCCAACGGAGAGAAAAGATTAACAGTGTAAGCAGAAGGATTAGTTGTAAGGAAGAGGTCAAGTATGTTGGAGCTCTCTCCAAGGTGGTCAGGGATACAGGTAGGGTGCTGTACAAGCAGCTCTAGGTCATTAAGGACAGAAAAGATGTAGGCTTGTTCACCAGGTGGATCAGTGAAAGGAGAGGAGAGCCAAAGGTGGTGGTGAACACTGAAATCTCCTAGAATGGAGATTTCAGAGAAAGGAGAAAGAGAATGTGTTCCATCACAGAAGTACGACAGTTGAAGAATTTTTCATAGTCAGTAGAATTAGAGGAATAAGTAAACTGTGCAGATATACTTAGTTAGAGAATGATAGGAAAGCCGAAGCCAGAGTGTAGAGAATTCAGAAGAATCGAGTTCACAAACACAAGAGCAAGGTAAGTTGTTGCGTATATATACACAACAGCCACCTTTGGCTTTGAAATGAGTATAGAGAAAGTAGGAAGATACAGAGAAGGGTTTGCTGTCAGTTGCCTCAGACAGCTGAGTTTCAGTTAGGAAAAGAAGATGAGGTTTAGAGGAGGAGAGGTGGTGCTCAACAGAGCGAAAGTTAGAGGAAAGGCCGCGAATGCTGCAGAAATGAAGAAGAAGTGAGTCAGGCAGTGGTTCCAGGAAGCCTGAGTCGTTACCAGGAGAGGGGCGGATTGTGGGGGCATTTATGGTCCCCCCCCCGGGGACTCGGAGGCTATGTTTTGAGATGCCATGATTTGTTGTTTGTATTTTGGAAAAGGAAGTGTAGTGTGTATTGTGAATGTAGTTTGGTGTTGATAGTTAGAGAAACCTGTATTGGAGAGAATGCTGGCCTATTCTCTGTGTTACTGAGACACTGGAACAGTGGTGGATCCAGGATTTATGAAAGGGGAGGCCTGTTTGTCAATGTGAGACAATAAGCTAGGGGGTTGGGGTGAGCGGTAGCTCCCCGAGCGGGGTCCAGGATGGGAGCCCCTGCCACAAAACGCTTTTTAACATTTTGAAAGCATCTTGGGGCAAGTTGTGGTACTTTTATGGTGGTTAATAATTTATTTAAAACCTGTAAACAATAATTTGTTTTAGATGGAAACCAGTTACAGATCTTTACAGATTGATTGAAACTGGAATGTATTATGGATTCAAACAATTCTCTACCAAATGATCAAAATTAAAATATATATAGAATCAGACCATTCTCTACCTATTGATCAAAAATGAAATATATATCATTCAAACCATTCTTTACCAGTTGATCAAAATTGAAAAATATTGTTATATATTAATATTATGTATTATTTATTATATTCGTATTATTATAGCTTTTTATTTTTACTGACATTGATATTTGATATACTGCAAACAGCTCTTAGGGGCACCATTCATAGCTGAAGGGGGGGGGCTGTTGCCCCCACTGCCCACCCCCCCCCTGGATCCACCACTGCACTGGAAAATTTCAGCAGAGGGGGATGGTCAGGAACCAGTCCCGAGGGCTGACGAAACGGGAGCTTCAGCTCTCCCTGTTATCAGCTTTCCATCCACCTTGGGAGTACTGCCCTGCTCGACTGGTGCTACAGTCTATTCCTCTTGGACATGAACAGCTGTAGGTTGAAGTCTGGGGGGACATAACTCTAGGGAAGTGAGTTCCAGAGAGATGCAGTTCGGGGAATAAAAGAATTCTGAAAGGCAAAAGTTCAGCAATATGGTTGTGTGACATTCCAGTCATGAGCACTACCAGATGCCCGTGTAGCACAAGGGAAGGCATGGAGAGGTGGCACAATGGATGCAACTTTGTCTGAGCATTTGCCATCGAAAGTATCTGTGAAACAATGCAAGGGAGGCAACATTCCTTCTTACTTGTAAGGGAAGTGGTTTATTTATAACAGCAGGGTTATTAATAATTCCAACAGCTTTGTTCTGAATTTTGTCTAGTTGTTTCAGTGAAACCTCTCCACATCCATTCCACAAGGGTGAGCAATATTCAAGCTGAGAGCACACATGACTCATAAATTATAGCCACCTGCTCATTAGTGAAGAACTTACGGACTCTGCATAATAATTCAAGTTTCTCTAAAGCAGTTTTAGTAAGTGATCTGACATAAGAGGTCCAGCTGAGTGCACTGTTAAGCGAAACACTGAGAATTTCAATACTTTTGGAGATGGGAATATTAGTAGCAATGAAGGTAATAAACGAATCTGGCAATATCCATCTATTAGTAAACTGTATCTATTTGGTTTTACTAGCATTATCCCTTAAAGACAGCAATTGTTTCAGGCAGGGTACCTCCCACAACTGCAATTTGGGGGTGTTTTGGCGACTTTAACCAAGGGCAAATTTATTGTGTTCTGGCTAAAGAAGAAGAATTTGCACACCTGACAAAGCAATCCGCACCCCCGTAGGCCTAATGGTTACCGCACAATCGTACATCAAAGTTAAAAGTTTGTAATAGTTATCCCTCGAAAACAATCGAAAACGTAAAAATTTTGTTAACTACCTATTTTTCTTATTGAAACAGGTAATTTCAGAGTGTTTTGTCACACCAACCATGAAAACAGGTGTATGTAGGTGTGGGGAGATAACTAGTTTGTGGGGAGATAAAGTAGGCTGTGGAGAGTAGGCCTATAGGTACAGGGGTTGGAAATAACCAACTTTTCTCATGAAAAGAAAGCACTTCAGTGTGTTCTGTAGCATCTACCATGAAAACAGGTGTGTATGTAGGTGTGGGGAGTAGGCCTACAAGGCCTTGGTGGTACTTGGCGAGAAGAATTTTGACAACAACCAAATACTCCTGTGGAAACCCTCCATTTCAAAGGGATCTGTCATGCATATGAAAGGGGGGAGGGGGGGAAGCAATAATTTGTTTCTGATTTCTCATCTTAATGTCCTAATATATAATTACACATTTAACACACTTACCATTACAGTTTCGGCAACAACCAAATTGTCTTGTGAAAACTCTCCATTTCAATGGAATTTATCATACCAACCATGAAAACAGGTGTGCTTGTAGGTGTGGGGAGATATAACAGGTGCGAGGAGTAGCCCTACAAGGCCTCATAGTCTTTCAAAAACTAACACAGACATATATAAATGTTTATAACCACCAAGGACATCAAAATAAAACTGAATAATGCTGCAGATGCATGCATATGAAAAGGAGAAAAAAAACAATAATTTGTTTGTGAAGTGGGCAATGAGAAAGCTAGGGTTGGAAGAATGGCTGGTTAGGGTGGTTATGGCCATGTACGTGGGTGCTCGCACCCAGGTAAGAGTGAATGGAGCTTTGAGTGATGAGTTTTCCGTGAATGTTGGTGTGCATCAGGGGTCAGTTTTGAGTCCCTAGTTGTTTATCATGGTGCTTGAAGCCCTCTCACGTGACTTCAGAGATGGACTCCCATGGGAGATGCTGTATGCTGATGATTTGGTGTTGACTGCAGAGAATGAAAAGGAGGCGGAGGAAAGATTTAAGAAGTGGAGAGATGGTATGGGGTACAAGGGCTTAAGGGTAAATACAGATAAAACAAAAGTGATGATATCTAGGGTTGGTGGTGGTACAATCAGAGGAGAGGGAGAGTGGCCATGTGCAGTTTGCCACATGGGTGTGGGAAGTAATTCCATCTTGTGTAGTGTTTGTGATAAGTGGGTGCACAAGAGATGTAGTGGTATTAGAGGTAGACTGCAAGATGATGCTGATTTCATGTGTGCGGCGTGTCGGGGAGAGCAGGTGGAGATTGTTAGGCGTGAGAGGGTTGAACTTGCAGGTGAGTCTCTTGAGTGTGTGGAGGAGTTTCGTTATTTGGGAGACATGTTATGTGGGGCTGGAGTTAGCTCGGTTGCTAGGGTGAGAAGTGGTTGGAAGAAGTTCAGGGAGCTGTTGCCTCTCCTGACATTGAGAGGACTCTCTTTACGTGCTAAGGGGTCTTTGTATGCAGCATGTGTTAGGAGTGTGATGCTGTTTGGTAGTGAGACCTGGGCAGTAAAGGAAGAGGATATTCGCAGGTTTAAACGTACAGAAATGACAATGATTAGGTGGATGTGCAGTGCGTCCCTGCGTGCAAGGCCTGGGGGGGCTGGGTTTACGATAGAAGAGTTGAGAGGTAGGATGGGACTGGAGTGTATTGGTGTTGTGATGAGGAGAGGTAGGCTGAGGTGGTTTGGACATGTGGAGAGGATGGGGGATGATAATTGGGTACAGAGGGTGAGAGGTGTTAATATTGGAGGAGGGGTTGGGAGAGGTAGACCGAGAAAGACATGGGACGAGGTCATTAAGTGTGACTTAAGGGTTAAGGGACTGAACAGGAAGGCTACCAGGGATCGAGCAGCGTGGAGAGCCGCCATTAGGTGACCAAGGCCGACGCATGCAAGCATGTTGGAGCCTTCAAAAACGAAGCATGTTGGAGCCTTCAAAAACGAAACAAAACAAAACAAAACGATCTCCACTTACTGTTCTTACTTATCATTACACATTTATCACACTTATTACAACATATAGCATTCACCAACTGTGTATGTACGGAAAATGGTAGGTATGACGTGAAAAATGAACAGAGTGAAGTGTAATTATATGTAAATTAGGGAAGAAGTAGAAATAATACCAGTTACGTACATCAGGCCTGATACCTCTCGGGGGTCTGTTGGGGGTTGGAAGAGTAGTGAGGGACAAGGAGGGAGAGAAGGGGTGGGGAAAAGCTAGCTGGATGGGAGGAGGGGCGTGAGTGAGTGGGAAGGGGTGCAGGTGGTGGTGGGAGGAGAGATGCAGGTGTGTGGAGGGGCGGGAGGGTGATGGGGGACAAGGAGGGAGGGAGGGAGTGAAGTAGAAGGTGGCATGGAGGCAGCCCAGAAGGGGGGTGCCCCCCCGCCACCCGAGTTGGTCCAATCCCCCCTCACGCCAACTCAGGGGTGAGTTCTCATTGGCCTGAAGCCATATATGTCATAATCGGGATGGAGGAAGCGCTCCGCAGTTTTTTACAGGCCCCCTTCAATTGATGTGATTAGGCATTCTGGCATAAAACACAAATCGCATCAATTGATGTGATTAGGACTTTAGGGGTTAAATGAGACAAGGTTATTTTGTCCCCATTCATTGATCTTAGATAAGTCTTGATTTATGGAGCTGGCTGTACTGAGTTGGGAGTTCCAGATATTAAACTTTGTAAATGGATGTTTGAGTGTGAATGAACTGTGAAGTGTTGAGTCATCTGCATATGAATGGATGGGATTGTAGGTGACATAAGAGATCATTAATATGAACTAGGAATAGAATTGGTGCCAGAACTGATCCTTGTGGCATGCCGGCACTGAACGAGTGGAAATTGGAATATGCATCATCTACTTTTACTCTTATTTTTATGTTGATGATGAGGACATCTGCCTGTGTTAATGTGGTAGGGTTGGTAGTTCAGGGTGACCAAAACATGGACGCAGTAAACTGTTAGAAGGAAAAGACACCTCGCTCAGCACCTTATATACACTGAAAATACAGAGAAAGTTGAATGTGACGAATGTGGTAAATGGCTTAGCTGGAAAACTCACTTCACACATCTCATACTCATATGTTCAGGAATGAAGAAATTTGTCTGAAGGCAACAAAAACAATGACTAAGAAATGTCGTCAAAATGAAGGGGCTAACTAGTGGCAATCTCACCACATGCCTACTTGAAACACAAAGTAGGTTGCTATCCCATGAATGCTGAGCGTTGTAAGAAATCCAGAGGTAAAAATAACGACAGAGTAGTAACAAATATATATATGATAATATGTAATGGGTGATGAATTGGTTTGGCTCAGTAATAGCACATAAACATAAGGTATTTTCTAAATGGGGTGTTAGTTGTATCAGTAGTACAGTATTACACTGGGCATTCAATATTAAAATTGTGATGAAAATATGCATTAGACAATGATTCCTTTATTTCTGTTGGGTCCATTTGTTGTACAGCATCCACCAGGCTGTGAAGTTAACAGCGATAAGTTGACTTGTATTCAGGTAAATTATAATCTCTTAAGTGTATACATATGATCTTTCCATGGTAAGTCCCTGGGGGTAGGGGGTTTTTCAAGAATTCTCCCCCAGTATCCCTGCTTGTCGTAAGAGGCGACTAAAAGGGTTGGTGGCGGGTTAGTGCCCCACCCCGTAAAAACAACTAACTTGTAGGAGGAGGCTGTAGCACGGGCCGAACAGGGTAGTACTCCCGAGGGGAATGGAATGCTGGTGATAGGGAGAGCTGGGGCTCCTTTCACTAGCTACCTAATCATCCTCCTTTGCTGACCTTTTCAGTGTGACAGTAACATGGAGAGTAGACCAGCATACTCTCCCAATCATTTCCTCTAACTATCCTATGCACTACACCACATGTGCTTTACATATCACACAACGTACCCCACTACGATACAGGGGTTGACGCCAGCAAGGGCATGCGGCCAGAAAACTTTGCCCCCGCTACCTAGTGGCGGACTTTGGGGGAAGGCTTGACTGGGGTTCCGCTGGCACAGATCATGGGTCCGGGGCGAGATGGGGCTCGAACCTGTGCTAGAGGGTACAGGGCATTGCGGTTCCCAGGCTGCCGCTTCCGCTCATTAGAGAGGGGCCCGCACCTGGGAGTAGCGCCCCAGGAGGCTGCCCTATCAGTGGGTGTATAATGGCGGGGTACTTGCAGTGCCAAGCCGCGCTTGGAGGGTGTCCCTGCAGGTGTCCTGGCAGGGTGCCCCGAGGCCACTACCACAGCCACTAGTAAGCTGGTGGGCTAGGGGTCCCAGATCCATTGCCTGGACCTGGGTCTGTGCAATGGGTCGGGCCTTAGGAATGTTTACCCCCCTTTATCTTACCGACTATGACTATGAACAAAAACAAGCACCAAAGCAAGCCTGACGACAGCAAATCACCCAAGGGGTTTAGGGTGGGTTCGTGGAATGTGGGAAGTTTGAGAGGAAGAGCAGGGGAAGTTGTTGAGGCATTTAGTAGGAGGTGGGTGGATGTGGCATGTCTGCAGAAAGTCTGGTACAGGGGTGGATCAGCCAGAAAGATTGCTGGGAAGGATTGCTACTATAAGTTGTTTTGGCAGGGGGGAACTGACGGATATGGGGGTGTGGGTGTGTTGGTTGCGGAGAAATGGGTGGAGTATGTTATGAATGTCATGAGAGTAAGTGATAGGATAATAGTAGTGAAAATTTTGATCGGATGGGTGATGGTTTCAGTCATATCAGCATATGCTCCGCAGGTAGGATTGGATGACGCAGAGAAGGATAGATTTTGGGGTGATTTAATACGCGTAGTAAGTGGTATGGGTGAAGATGAGGTAGTGGTTCTGGGAGGGGATTTAAATGGTCATGTTGGTGAAGCAGCTCAAGGTTATGAAGGAGTCCATGGAGGATGTGCATATGGTGTGAGGAATGCGGAAGGGGAAAGAATACTCGAGTTTGGGGAGGCTATGGACATGATTGTGTGCAACACACATTTTAGAAAAAGAGTGAGTAGATTGATTACGTACGAGTCCGGGGGAAATAGTAGCCAGATAGATTATTTTCTGGTAAGGAGGGTTGATAGGAGATTAGTGAGGGATGTTAAAGTTATAGGAAGCGAGGAGTGTGTTCAGCAGCACAAACTGTTGTTTTGTGACATGGTGCTTAAGGAACGAGTGATGAGAAGGAGGACATATGTACCTAGGAGGAAAATATGCAAGCTGAGAAACCAATCAGTAAGGGATGCCTTTTATAGTGAGATGAGGAGAGTGGTGGCTGAACAGGAAGCCAAAGATAGAGACGTTAATGAACAGTATGGAGCCCTTAAGAACAACCTCTTGAGAGTTACCGATGCAGTATGCGGTTGGACAAGAGGCCCACCAAGACATAAAGTAACTTGGTGGTGGGATGAGGGTGTAGAAGCCGCAGTTAAGGAGAAGAGAAGGCTTTTCCGGGAATGGAAGAAGGGTGGTAACAGGGAGGAGTACTTGGCTGCCAAGCGCAGGGCTAGAAGAGAGGTATACAGGGCGAAGTCTGAGTCACAGAGACTTTTACTTGATAATCTAAATCATGAAGGAAGGAAAAATATGGTTTTTAGGGTGGCAAATCAGATGAAGAGAGATAATCGGGACATTGTAGGCGAGCAGTGTGTGAAGAATGATGAAGGAAGGGTAGTGGTTAACAGTGAGGATATTAAAGATGCATGGAGAGAGCATTATAGCCGGTTGTTGAATGAGGAGTTTGATTGGGATAGGGAAGGTTTGGAGCCAGCTGATCCAGTGTTTGGGCCTTGGCCTTTGATTGACGCTGCTACTGTGAGTGAGGCAATAGGCAGGATGC
>JAGKTI010025040.1:534-14126 GCA_018397915.1 Birgus latro
TGTCTCTCTCTCTCTCTCTCTCTCTCTCTCTCTCTACATTATATATATATATATATACTTTCAAAGTATATGTCAAGGTGAATGGTTTACAATTTTATTAATTGAAATATGTTTAATACTGAAGAGGCGAAGGTGCTGTACTAGTTTTGCAAAATTAAGTAATGGTCGGTAATGAATTGTAGAATAGATGAAACCTTCCTCTAGTGACCATTGTAAATGATCAAAGGCAAAAGTGATCATCATTTAACTTACACTAAATACAGTGCATTGAATTTAAATAAGCATATAATTGCCTTTTACCTTTCCTCCCTGGGTATTAGTATGTATTAAAAAAATATATGTGAAACTGCTGGCTGTTTGGAAAAATACAGTGACCCAAGATTTTCCTGAGTTTTATTTTCCCATTCAGTGTGTGGAGAACTTTTGTACAAACATTTCCCTCATGCAAATGAATCATTTTAAACAGTTACTCCAGAAGCAAAGTCTGAGACTTCAGACCCCATTTCCTTAAAATTTTTTGTATCTTCCTTTTGTCTTAAATATCTTTTTGCAGACCAACCCACTCACTATGTGATACTTGTGCTATCTCGATTTATTTCCCCCCCCGTTTCCTCGCTGGCTGTTGTTGTGTGGGGGGCTTCGGAGACGTCGATTGGGTCTTGAGTGGGAGACCTATGGCGGGGTCTCTATTTTGCTCTCTCCCCTCCTCCTTGGGTCCCTGTCGCTGCCTCATCTAATTTTGCGAGGCCCTTTATCTTATTCTGTTGCTTCTTTTTTCCTTTTTTTCCGTCATCACCAGGTAGTGGAGGTCCACTGGTGATTGTCTAGTCTCTGTCCCTTTTGTCATCTTGGACGAGACTGTTTCCTCCCCACGTGTTTGCCGTGCGTGGCATCCCGTGTATTCCCTCCGCCCCTCAATCTGGGAGTTGAGTTCACCATGGGGCAGGGTGTAGTTCCCCGTGGTGGACAACACACTTCTTTGGTAGGGGGATTGGGGTAAGACGGGCGGTCCAGTGTGGCCTCGCTGGGCAAATCGGCTGGCCCAGTGTTGACTCGGTCAACCTCGGCTAGGGTCAAGCGGGGACTGTTTGGTGGGCACTGAATTGGTCCGCGGCTGCCACTTCACACCAAACAGTGTCCGCATATACCTCTTCCGCTATCCCTGGGGCTGTTGGGTGAGTTTGACCCAACATCAGCCTCCCCTAGTTGGGCTCCGTGGTGGGTGGGGGGTGGGGTGGTGAAATCTACCATTTAAAATTTTATGGATAACACTATTACTACTGGCTCGATTACGGTGACGACCCAGGACTCGCTTTTGACCGTGGCCTCGACTTCCTGCCCTCCTCCTGCAAGTTTAGTTACAATAAAGACCCCATTCTCCGCACCTACTGTGTCTTCCACTCCTCCAGCTTCTGTCTACCTCAATCAGCCCCACTACTACCGTCCCACTTCATCTTTACCTTCCTCCTTCACCTCCTGTCTCTGTTCCTTCTATGTCCTCTACCTCTCTCTCCAGACCTCGTCCTTCTTCCTATGTGCCTGCCCCTTCCCTCACTTCATCTCTGTTCGATACACAGACATGGTCTAAATTTTTAAATATTCTCGATGCATCTGACGACCTCTCGCTCCACCTCTCTGCTTCGACAGGTAGGCAGGGATGTCACCTCGGCTCGTCCGAATGGTTCCCGCCTCCTGGTTGTTCACAGTGCCGCCCGAGCCAAGAAGGTGGCATCCCTAGTCAACAACTCGGGTCAACCCATCTCTCTGTCCCCTGATATTCAGCTTAATTCATCCACTGGCACTGTCCGTTTACCTTCATCAATGTCCTTCGGCCAGAGGCCTTTCGCAGAATGCTCCACTGACATAGAACTAATCCTCTCAACAGCATCACCCAATCCACTCAGTACGTTGTTACACAATTCCTCCTCGCGGACGCTGACAAGAACCAGCCAATATCGTTAAAATAGTCTGCCTCTCGTGATCTACCCTCCACAGTCATTGTTGGGGGCACTGTCCTCCAAGTACGCCAATATATTCCGCCTCCTCGCCAGTACACATCTTGTTGGTGCTTTGGCCACCCCGCCAAATACTGCCGTTCATCTGCAGTCTGTGCCAACTGTGCACTGACCAGTCATGCCTCCAGACTGCGTTACCACCGTCCGGTGCTGCCCTAACTGTCATGGTAGCCATTCTGCCACCCACTGACAATGTCCCGTCTACCTTTTTGAATCAAGTATCTACTATCCGCTGGAAAACTGGCCTCTCCCTTAGTGAGGCTAGTTGCAGAGTTCACAGCCTCGGTCACCATCCTAACGTTACCTACGCATGTGTAGCCCGTCCTTCTGCCATAGTAACTTCCAGTGCCAGTACTATCTCTTCTTCCCCTTCTGCACCTGTCTCTGTATCTACTGCCCCCTCTTCCTCTCCTCCCACCTCTCGTCTTCCCACCTCTCACTCTGTCCCAACACCTGTGACTACTGTCTCCTCTTCCTCCCAGTACTCTTATTTCCACCTCTCCCTCCTCTCAGCTTCACCTCCCCTCTACCTCAGACCTTCCCTTACAGACTCCTCTTGTTCCTGTCTCTAATTCTTTCTCTGTTTTAGATTCCTCTACCCCTACCTCCTCTCCATCTTCTTTACCTGTTCCTTCTCCTTGTCCTTCCCCCTGTTCACAACTTCGTCCCTCCTCTCACTCCTCCACTTCTGTTAGTCAAACCTGCCGTTTGGCGCCCCTGGCCCAACGCAACACCCAACCCCCACCCTCCCCTAATAGTAAACGCAGTCTGTCCGTCGCATCAGACTCTAAGGCCACTCCTGCCCATCCTCCTACTTCTCCAGCTCGTAAAGTCCGTGCAACAAATACCCGCCCCGACCGACCGACACACTGCCTCGTCAAAATCTGTATCTCGGCAATCTCTTCAGTCATGTCCTCGGACCGCTCACACAAAACCCTCAGGCGATGACGACAGTGAAACTATCCCCAAGATTATGGATTACATTTTAACTTCCACACCAAATTCAGTAGCCAATGCTGTACCCTTTTCTTCCATTCTCTCTGTTGAAGTTCATCCTGTACCGCCTGACCTCCCTCCCACTCCTCTCCCTCCTTCCTCTCCCTCTCCGTCACCTTCTATCCTCTCCTCCTCTTTGCCCCCCTCCTCTTCCACTTCTCACAGTACTCCTTCACCTTTGTCTCTCCCCATGCCTCCAGGCTATAGAGACCATTCCGCTCATCCACCAATTTCACCTTCTACCCTTATCCCTACTATCGTAACGACTCGATAATATATGTTACTATTCTTTATTATATTTTACTTCCTTTGTCTTATATTTTACTTCCTATGGATTATATTTTACTTCCTGTATATTATATTTTACTTCTTGTGTATTATATTTTGCTTCCTGTGTACTATATTTTATCTTTAGTATTACTTTCCTTTTACCTAAACTCTGCTTTTCTGTTGGGTTTTACTTTCTTTGGTTTTTAACATGTATATTTTACAATGGAACATACGAAGTTTTACGGCCCATCGCAATGACCTTCGCTATCTTCTTTCGGTTCACTGTCCTTCCTTAGTTTGTTTACAAGAACCCCGTCTGTCTTCCCCTCCAGTACCTATACCTGACTATTTTCTTGTTCTCTCCTGCTTCTCTTTCTGTTACAGCCATCTTAGTCCACCATACAGTTCCTCTTGAACGTCTGTCGATTAACACCACCGTTCCATGTCATTTTATCGTGTGTTTCTCGGACGTTGGATTACGGTGGTTTCTGTTTCTCTCTCTCCTTCTCAGCCTATTGATCTCTCTGCCTTATCTCTTTTATTATCCGAGTTACCCACGCCAGTTTTATTGCTGGGGGATTTTAACTGTCGCCATGCTTTATGGAGCGATGTCATTACTAATTCGCATGGCTGTCACCTTGAGTCTTATTTTCACCACAGATTTATCCTTATTGAATACGGGAGCTTCAACACATTCTGACGCCACAACTCGTACTTTCTCCTATCTGGATCTCTCCTTGTGCTCCCCTTCCCTTTCTTTAGATTTCCATTGGTCTGTTCTTTCGAATGTTGTATACAGTGATCACTTTCCTATCAAACTTACTCTTACTACATATTGTCCCGTACTCAGACCCCCTCGATGGAGTTTTCCGAAAGCTGACTGGCCGTCATTTACTTCTTTAACTATTCCTTCTGTACCTCCTTCTTCCTTCTTTACTGTTTTAGATATGCTCACCTATTTTAATGTGTTAGTTCTGAGTGCTGCTTTGACTGCGATTCCTAGGTCGTCCCATCCTTTTACTTCTAAGTGTGTACCTTGGTGGAATTCGGATTGTACTGTGGCTTTCCGTGTTTTATAAACGTGCACTTTGGAAGAGTTACCTATGTAAACACAACAGCATGAACAGAGCACATTTCTAATGTTTAAAAAGGCCCGCGCTTCTCTTTGTAGGACTGTTAAACGGGCTAAACGCCATAGCTGGAGATTATACGTTTCCACCATTACAACCAATACACCCATTGCTTTCGTTTGGAAACGTATACGCAAAATAGCCGGTAAACGTCTTCCCATGCCTTCCCCTGTCCTCCATTTGGATGGGAAATCAGTCGCAGATGCTTGTCTAGTTGCTAATGGCTTAGGTCTTCATTTTAGTAATGTTAGTAACGGTTCTCATCTCTCACCTGAATTCCATACCCTTAAAGCTGCTACTGAATGTACGCCAATTGTCTCCCAGCTGTCGTCTAGTCAGTTGTATAATGCGGCTTTTACTCTCCATGAATTATTCTCAGCCCTTCGTCTTTATAAGAACACTTGCGAGGGTCCCGATGGCATACACTGTAATATGCTCCGTCACCTTTTCCCCCAGGCCCTGGCCTTATTATTAACTATATATAATCGTATCTGGACGGAGGGTGTCTTTCCTCCCTCTTTTTGTAATGCTGTCATTCTCCCATTTCTTAAGCCGGGAAAGCAAGGCCATGACCCTCAAGATTATCGCCCCATTGCTCTTACTAGTTGTCTTTGCAAAGTGTTCGAGCGTATGATAAATCATCGTCTTATGTGGCTCCTAGAATCCAAGCAGCTTCTGTCCCCTTCACAGTTTGGCTTTCGTAAAGCTCGCGGCTCCTTAACTCCCCTCCTAATTCTAGAGACATATATCCGCTCAGCCTTTGTCACTCGGCAATCTGTGGTCGCAGTGTTCTTTGACCTTGAGAGGGCCTATGACACAGCTTGGTGCTATCATGTTTTACGCATAGTTCGTTCTTGTGGTATTGATGGTAACCTTGGGGTTTTCTTAAAGAATTTTCTATCATCTCATTTCTTTAGAGTCTGTGTTCAGCATACTTATTCAGATCCCTTCCCACAATATGAAGGTGTCCCCCAAGGCAGTGTTCTTAGCACTACTCTCTTTTAATGGCAATCATTGGGATTATATCCTGCCTCCCAGTTGGTGCCCGCTCTTCTTTATACAGTATGTAGATGATTTAGCAATATATGCCTCAAATTCTGACATCTCTGCCGTTGGTGCTCTTATTCAACGTGTGGTTTCTGCTGCCTCAGAATGGGCTACTTCTCATGGCTTTCGGTTCTCTCCTCTTAAGTCTCATGCTATTACTTTTACTCGCTTTCATCTTATTTCCCAACCACCTCTTTTTCTTTATGGCTCTCCTCTCCTATACAAAACCTCTGCCTCCTTTCTCGGCCTTCTTTTCGACTCCCGTCTTACTTGGAAGGATCATATTGCCTCCTTGAAAATCTCAGCCTTGCAATGCCTCCGTCTCTTACAAACTTTGTCTCATGTGTCGTGGGGTGCTGATCTGGCTACTCTCCTTCGGCTCCATATTGTTCTCGTTCTCTCCAAACTTGATTATGCTTGCCAAGTTTATTCTTCCGCTTCAGACACCGTCCTCCAACAACTTGATTCTGTGCACCATCACGGTCTCTGTCTGGCACTTGGCGCTTTTAAATCCTCACCAGTTGAGGGTCTGTATGCTTAATCAGGAGTTCCATCACTTTTCCGCCGTCGTGCTCTACTTTCTCTTCGTACTTATGCTAAGTTGCACTGTTTTCCTCATACTCCTTCTCTACTTCCTCCCACTTCTGACCTACACATGTTTTCCACTCCTACAACCAGGTCACTTTTTGCAATTCAAGCTCGTACTCTCTTTTCGCATTCCTCTCTTGCTGTTAGTAATGTTTTTTCTTACCGCACGTCTTTTTCCCCCTTGGCTACTTCCGCGACCCCACATTTGTCCTTCCATTTTCCCCTATTCCAAGGCCAATTCTTCTTCATTCATTCTCCGTGCCCGGTTTTCTGACCATCTCTCCCACCATTACTCTGCAATCTCTATACAGTATACACTGATGGTTCAAAAGCCCCAGAGGGTGTTGGCTTCGCGATCCTCTTTCCTGACACTTTTTATCATTTTAGCCTTCCTACCTATGCAAGTGTTCTAACAGCAGAGTTATATGCCCTCTTGTTTGCGTTGCGGTATATTTGTCGTGCCTCTTCTCCCTCATTTGTGATATTTTCTGATTCATATAGTGCGCCATCCCTTCTTCAGTCACCTTCTGCTTCTCATCATTTAGTCTTTCGTATCTTGGAATGGTTGTTCCGTATCTCCTCTCGTCGTAAAACAGTCCAGTTCTGTTGAGTCCCAGGACATGTGGGCATTGCGGGCAATGAACGTGCTGATCAGTTGGCTCGCATGGCTGTTGCCAAAGATGCATCTCCTTCCTTCCTCATTCCAGTCTCTGATTTTCTTCCTGCCCTAACTTCCTTCCTTCAGCACCGGTGGCAGTCTTGCTGGGACTCTATCACTAATGATAAAGTGCGTGTTGTTAAACCATTTATTTCTCCTTGGCTAGCCCCTTGCCACCGAAAAAAGGAGATGGGAGACTGCTTTAGCTCGTCTTAGAATTGTCATACTAGACTTAATCACTCATATTTGATGTCTGGTGGTCACCCTCCCCTCTATACTCATTGCAATACCGTTCTATACGCCATATTTTCCTTGATTGTCCTCTTTACACTGTACAGCAACGTATTTCATTTCCTCTTCTGTCTCCCCTCCAACGTCCTCCCCTCCTTTCAGATTTTCTCTGAGAATCACCATATTTTTCCTGTCATAATATCATGTCCTTCCATACCTCTATTGGTCTTCTTTCCGACATCTAACTCCGTTCCTGATGTCACTAACCCCATCTGTGATATGATATACTTTTTCCATTGACTCAATTCGTTCACGATGCCGTATCTTCATTTCCGGTCCGACCAGCATACACAACTTGTAGCCGATGATCTGGCTTTGTGCTGGATTTTGGCACTAGGTTTCTATTGTTCTTCTTCTTCTTTTGATTTATTCAGGTTGAGGGAAAACTGGAAGAGTTTTATAAAACCCCCTTTTAACTCCACTATGAAATACTTAAGCTGAATGAAGTGGTCTAGTGTTAGCACGACAAAATGATAAAAGATGTCGAGGTACTTGAAAGGAATGGCTTCTTTACATTTAATTCTTACTGTCTACAGTTTTATACAGTTTAAGAATGATTTTGTACTAAAAGGTTTATGAAGGCTGCATCTAACTCCTCTAGTTCATAAAATACACCAGGCTGAATTTAATCATGTGAAGGTACCAGTAATAAAATATACTCAATTTCATACTGACGGCCCATAATTATTAACTAAATACTGTATTGATTTAACATTAGTGTTTCTTATTGCAGTGTCTTCTTCGGTAAATAAAAATATAATGTTCTGTGTTGCAGGAGGCCTAGTGTTCGAACAGAAATGTCATGGAACATGGTTGTCAGTTCAAGTAGTAACCAAAAAGGGGTGTGTTACCCCCCACCCCCACCCCATTAATCCCCTAGCGCCCCCCAGACCCACAAATTGACCATACAACTGCCAAACGATGTTCGTTTCCACCACGAGGTGTTGCAAGTGAGAGCACGATCTATCAAAGCATAGTCGTAACCATTATAAAATTTACAGAGAATTAATAACACTGAACCATTTGGGGGAAACAGGTTACCCATAGTTCAACATGGCCACTGGATGATCGTGGAATAGTACTAAAGTGCGCCGCAACATGAAGAGGTTCTAAGATTAAACTTCAACCTCTTAGACATCAAGTAAATTGTTCTTAATAGATTACATAAATAATATCAGTGAAGGGTTTACAATTTATCTACATGAACATGCTGTTGTAACAGTTTTTAAAGCTGGTCAGATAAGTTTGTTTTATGTTTTATTGTGATTTTATCAGCCATCTAATGAATACTTCAGCACCACATAATATCAGTCATGTAGCTATGCAAAACTGTCAACACTGCACATTGTTAGCCCAACAAAATCCACAACTGTTAAGATGATGCAGCAAAACTAACCCCCTCCCCTTTTTTTTTTCGAAGGAGGGAGTATGGTGGAATCAACTTCCATTAGACAGGTTCAGTTTAAAGATGTCTTTTACATACATATGCACACACCTATTATTCATAAATATGTGCGTATTCATAATCCCAAGAGGAAGAAGGTGCAGGCAGTCATCAACCTGCTGAAGGTTAAGCTATACAGCAGTGGAAAAATTCACATACCGGTACTCACGTAAACACATACCATATAATATATATATATATATATATATTGTTACAACCCGTGTCTCTCCTCGCTGTATGACGGGTATCAGTCTACCAGACACACCTGGCTGGTACCTGCTACCAGCCACCTATACTAGGTGGAGCGCCATCTGTGGCTTGTGCACCTCACCACAAGCGCCCTCTGCCAAGCTGATGCCTACCTACTATGGTAGCTTGAGTTTCTTGCCCCATCTTGCCAACAGGCAGAATGAGAAGAGAGATGGTTAAGTAGCATGCGCTTGTGCGCCAGTACACCGCTAACTCTTTCTGGCTTCTGGTGTGCTCTACACTTCCTGGACATTCTTTCTAGGAGACCCAGCAGCGACCCAGGCACCAACATCTGTATCTACTCTGATGAGTATATCTTTCCTCCATCCATTCCACGTGTCTCAGTGTTCTCTTGCCCCACATTTATATATTTGTTTTTGCATGTGTTAGCTAGGGAGTGTAATGTATTTAGCTAGGAGAATTAGTATTATGTATTGGATAAGTGTACTGTTTTAAGCTGGTGGTGGTGACATTATTATTAGTATATTAAAATGTTAAGTTTTTACCCCCCTTTTACATTCCCTATACTTCTCCCTCCACTGGGTCCTCTTGACTGATGAATGAATATTGTTTTATTATTTAAGAACCTCTCTCTTTGTTATGATTTAGAGTCCCTGGACCCACATATCACTCGAAATCGTAACAATTGGCGACCGCGACAGGACCCTCTGTCAGTCAACGCTCTATCAGTCAATCCCCTCTCCAATGTCCCCTGGTATATTCATCGAGTACAGGTCGCTACTACACCACTTGCTTAATCAGTAACCTAAAGTCTTCTACAGTTCAATTGTATGTTGCTGTTAGTGATCAGTAAGTGTATTGCAAGGTCTTTGAATGTTAGGGGTGTCTTAATAGGGTTTACCTGTTCTCATATACTTGGCAGTGGTATATAAACCCTATTCAGTAAGGGAGGAATCCGGACAGTATAGCCGTACCCTTACCTAGGAAGTGTTTGTGACCCCACATACTTGGTCTGCGCAGCCAGGTGGGTTATTACGTACTTCCGCCCCTCACCACTACGGATTTAGTGGTCGTTGGTGTCCTCAACCTCACTTGAAATTGGGGGTAATCCGGGTCTTAGAAATACACCGTAATCCTCCCCATTTTCTTCTCTATTGATTTTTGAGGACTCGACATCATGAGTGCAATTGTTCATGCATAACTCGGTGGGACCTAGAGCCTACCTTGTTATCACTGTCACGTCCCCTTCGCCTGGATTTTGCTCTCATCATTCATTCCCTCAAGGTTTGAATCATTCCAGTTTATGTAATCTGTTCTTTTGTACATCTTTATCCTATTTAATACCCAATTCATCATGGCCGCCAGTCGATTTATAGTAGGAGAATTTTTAGAAAATCCCACTGTGGACAAACTGGAACACCCTAATATTAGGAAAGAGGATTGGAAAACTATCGCTAAGCAATTTGACGTTCCTTTCACCTCTCAAATGACTAGGGAAGTCCTAAAGAACACAGTAATAGAAAATCTGACTACTGCAGGGGTTTTAGAGCCCGATGCCATAAATAGACTGACTCCTATGACGTCCTTTCTAGAAACTCCTGAAAAGACTCCTGTCTCCCAACCAGCTGAAGTAGCAACACCTGCTGTGCTTTATCCCTCTGTTCTAGAGAATCCTCTTGATAGGATATCCACCCCTCTTCAGCCAGGACAGGTTCCTTCTACAGAAGGAAATATAAACATAGAATTAAAGAAGATGGAATATGAAATGAAGATGTTACAATTAAGATTACAGCATGAACAAGAAATTAAAGATAAAGAATTGCAAGCAGAGCAGGCTAGATTTCAAATAGAACAGCAAACAGAGCAAGCTAGATTACAACTAGAGCAGCAAATTAAAGATAAAGAATTGCAAGCAGAGCAGCAAATTAAAGATAAAGAATTGCAAGCAGAGCAGCAAACTAAAGATAAAGAATTGCAAGCAGAGCAGGCTAGATTACAACTAGAGCAGGCTAGATTACAACTAGAGCAGGCTAGATTACAACTAGAGCAGGCTAGATTACAACTAGAGCAGGCTAGATTACAACTAGAGCAGGCTAGATTACAACTAGAGCAGGCTAGATTACAACTAGAGCAGGCTAGATTATAACTAGAGCAGGCTAGATTACAACTAGAGGAGGATAGAGTACAGCTAGAGGAGGCTAGAGTACAACTAGAGCAGGAAAGAGTACANGAGAGGGAGTTGGAACTAGAAAGACAGAAAATAGAATCAGAAAAGGAGTTTAAAGAAAGAGAATTGAATCTAAATGAAAGGGAAGTAGCCACTCATGAAAGGCAGACTGCTTTCAGTCCAGCTAGAGAAGCAGCTTTAGTGCCCCATTTTGAGGAGTCAGATATTGATGGCTTCTTTAAATCGTTTGAGTGTGTGGCGAGGGACAACAACTGGCCTGAAGATCGCTGGGTCATTTTAATAGCCCCTAAGTTAGTTGGGAAAGCTTGCTGTGTGTTTAATTCCCTAGAGGACAGAAATGATTATAAAATGGTAAAGAAGTCAATCCTAGATGCCTATTCAATCTCGCCAGATGGTTATAGAATAAAATTCAGAAATTATTTGAAACCCTTCTCTCACACCTTTGTGGAATTTGCCTTGGAGAAGCTGAGGCTGGCTAAGAAATGGTTAGAGGCCTCAAACATCACAACTTTTGAGGACTTGCTAAATCTCATGGTGATGGAGGAGTGGAAGAAAAGGTTACCTTTCAATATTTTGAGACACGTGGAAGAGAGAGGAGAAAAAGATTTACTCAAGGCCGCTCAATTAGCGGATGCCTTTAATTTATTGGTCGGGTCGCTGACTGAAAGAAGTAGAAACACCAATAACACTGTAAAGTCCTCCTCAGGTGTTAGCTTTGCTTCTGGGAGTGGTATGCATACTAGATCCTCTGCTACTAATGTGTGTTCATATTGTAAGAAGCCTGGCCATACTATTGATCACTGTCCTCACCCCAGCTGTAAAAGCTCAACTAAAGCTCCTTCACCTACCCAGAAAAGTACACCACCTAGAAAGCCAGTATGTCATATGAAAGCAGATTCTTCCCCTAAAGACATTTTTGAAGATTTTATATTTTTGGGGAAAGTCTCTTTGGCCCAGGATACTCAGTCCTATCCCATCAAAATTCTGAGAGACACTGCTGGAGGTCAGAGCATGTTGTTGTCAAATGTCATTCCAAATGTCAATAACTATTTGATGAAAGAGCAGGTGTTAGTAGAAGATCTCTCTACTTGCACACCTAAGCCTTTGGTGAAGTTACTCCTCTCTAGTGACCTTTTAACAGGAGAGGTGGTGGTAGCCTTGTGAGATAAACCTTTTCCTGTAAAAGGAGTTCAAATGCTATTGGGTAACGACCTAGCAGGGAAGTTAGTTGTTCCTAATGTCACTGTCATTGATCCTCCCCTCTCGGAGAGTCCCACACCTGATACAGAGGCAAAACAGCCCCATGTTTTTCCGGCCTGTGCAGTAACTAGGTCTCAGAAAGTGGATATTCTCAAAGATAAGCCTACTCCTAGAAAAGAGCAATTCTACTCAAAAATCATTTCAAAAGAAAATTTGATCCAGGCCCAGGAAGATGATCCAACCCTAGCTAAAATAAGACATATAGCCTTGGATTCTAAGCCCATTGATAAAGTCCCCTGTTTTTATAAAGATCAGGGAGTGCTGATGAGAGCCTATCGTCCCCCTGAGCTAAAGAACCTGGACTCCTGGGCTGAAACCCATCAAGGTGTCGTGCCTGAGTCTGTACGCCAGGCCATGATGGAACTAGCTCACGATGGGTTATCTGGTCACTTAGGGATTTTGAAGACCTATAAAAAGCTGCTACAGAATTACTACTGGCTGGGAATGAAAAAAGATGTCTCTACATTTATTAAGTCATGTCACATTTGCCAGATGGTAGGCAAGCCAAATGAGACCATTCCTCCTGCTCCTCTAAAGCCTATTCCTATTGACAGTGAACCCTTTGACAAAATAATAATTGACTGTGTTGGACCTTTGCCAAAGACCCGCAAAGGCAATCAGTATCTGCTAACAATCATGGATTCAGCTACCCGTTACCCAGAAGCATATCCTTTAAAGAACATCTCTTCAAAAAGTATTGTAAAGTGTCTCTCACACCTTTCCACTTCGGTGGGATTTCCCTCAGAAATCCAGTCTGACCAAGGAAGCAACTTAACCAGTCAATTATTTCAGCAAGTTGTAAAGGAGTTAGATATTACTCATGTAACATCTTCGGCATACCACCCCCAATCACAAGGCTGCTTAGAACGTTTTCATCAGACGTTTAAGTCCATGCTAAAAAAATATTGCCATGAAAATGATAAGGAATGGGATGAAGATATAGATTACCTCTTGTTTGCCCTACGTGAGTGTCCACAAGAATCCCTAGGGTACTCGCCCTTTGAACTGTTATATGGACGCCAAGTAAGAGGTCCGTTGAAGGTCCTTAAAGATCAGTTATATCACACTCCCGAGTCCACTACCGGGAATCTTTCAGTGTCTTAGTACACTGAGAAATTAAGAACTAAACTGTCTCAAGTACGGAAAATGGCGGAGGAAAACCTTGTAAACACTCATGAAAAGATGAAGTCCTTCCATAAGACTAAAACTAAACTAAGATCTTTTTGTCCAGGAGATAAGGTGTTGATATTTCTTCCCATTCCTGGACACCCTTTAAAGAGTAAATTCACAGGTCCCTACATTATAAACCGTAAACTCTCAGATTTAAACTATATTGTGAACACTCCTGATCGCCATAAGAAGACTCAGTTAGTTCACATTAACCTCATAAAAAGTTATGTGGATAGGACAGCTGCGGAGGACTGTAAGCCATTAATCTCTGAAACACCTACTCCTGTGTTGATGTACAATACCTCCCTGGGTATTGAGTCGGAGT
>JAGKTI010025041.1:0-14126 GCA_018397915.1 Birgus latro
AGTGACAGTGATGACGTAGGCCCCGCGGGACCACAGTGGCCAAGCCTCGCCCCGCCATCAGTCCCGTACACCACGCCAGTCTGCACATCAGTGTAAATGCATTTTTTTTTTTTAATGTTTCTTACCTATGATGTGTTCTTATTAATATTACTGTACAGTACATCAGTTCATGTTTGTTTCATTTATCATCGTAAAATTAAGAGGTAGAGTCGAGAAAAAGAGTGGGGAAAAGTGCTTACCTTGGGGTGATGTCGACCAATTTGCCTTTATTTCATATACAGGTATTTAATTGTTTGAATTTTGCGAATTTTGATTTTGCGAGGGTTTTTGTCGACCATATTCTCGCAAAATTGGAGGAAGGACTGTACCTTACTGTAGGGGTTACATACAGCCATTGTTAACTCTTTCAGTATGAGAAGTATCTTCAATTCAATAAAATTATCTAAAAGAAGTAGGATTAATATTGCTGTTGTTGTCCCAGATTTACCAGATCGTAAACACTCTGGACTGTTGGCTGAAGTTGCCCTTCTCTGCTGTCTCCATCCTCCTTTTGGGGGAAGGGAAGGGAGTTGAGGAATGTATGTACAACTGTGCTGTGGAAACTACCTGGTTATATCACTTCCACCTTGTGAAGGCATTGCTCTGTTGCACCAGGATGGAAGAAGATCAAAATGATGTAATACAACATTGTAGGGATGGGTTTAAGTTTACTGGAACTTTTCTGCAAGAGTACTGAATGCTAATGTTCATCAACTATCTGCCACAGCCAACACTAGACCTTCCCCGTCACCATGAGTAAACACCCTCCCTGCTGTGAGGATCTGCAGCGAGAACGTGCTCGTTGCTCTTTCACTCTGGAGGAGCTAACCAATATTATTGATGGAGGGAAGCATGCCACCGAACATCGAAGGAAAATAGGTAGGTGTAAGTCCTTATGGAAACTTGTAGAGGCATGATTAGTTGTTGTTGTACCCTAGGTAGTCTGGCTGAACAGCCCCGAGTCCCTATGGAAGGCCATGGCCGAGACCGGGCTTTCCCACAGAGCTCTCAAGGAGTGTATGTTGTGTTGTTGTCGTAGGTGGTTGTGTGCAATGCAGTTCTCCATAATCTCCATGATGTGCTTTATAGTATGGGGTGCTGTGTTACATCTTTGAAAGGTGTCAGTGACGGAATCATCCAGCCTCTTCTGATAAGAAGGCTGGATGATGCCCACTTCTCAGCCTGGCCAGGTGGACCCTGTCCTCATGAGGGAGATAGAATTCAGAAGGATGGATCTCAGGAGGCTGTGCATGCAGCTGTGTGTTGTCTTTAAGTGACTGAATGGAATGTTGAGCGATTTGAGTATGGATATGCTTCTGGAAACTGGTTTGAGGCAGGATGGGTGGGGGGGGGGGGGGGATGACAGTATTTGTGTATGATATCGTGTGCTGGGTGTTGTTTTAATGTTCCTTGGTGTTTGTGGATGTGTTGCCATGTAGTGTAGTGGATGTTGTGGGTTTGTGGAGGCTGCAGCGAGAATTTGGGTGCCTGTCATGTCTAGATGATCCTTGACTTTGAGGACTTTGGTTTCCTGGTGTAGGTGGTCTGTAGGTGTATATAATTGTTACGGGTGAGGGAACTCCCCATAAGGTGTATACTGTATATGTTTGTTTATTTGCACCTACACGAGGGCAGCCCATCTAGAAATGGCAGAAGATTTTAGTTCAGAGACATTCCTGAACATTTTTAGAAGACTTGCTGCTAGAAGGTCTTGTCCTATCAAATTAATAAGCGAAAACAGAACCAATTTCGTTGGAGCAGCGCTTCTACTTTTAAACATAATGAGTGACCCAAAGGTTAAGTCGGCACTGGGAATCCGGAATTGTACCTGGCAGTTCATAGCTCCAAGAGCACCATGGCAAAATGGATTTGCAGAATGAATGATTGGAATAGTAAAGAACTGCCTAAGGAAAACTTACACAGAACTAAGATCACCAGAGAGGAACTGAGAACGGTGATAACTGAAATTGAGGCAAGGATAAATGATAGATCGTTAACCTATATGGATGATACTAGCATTGCAATTGAAGCATTGACACCGGTTCATGTGTTGCATGGCAGGAAACTTCATCTGGTAACTTGTGCAGACATACAGGAGGAAATAAATGATCCTACAATAGGAAATAATAAACTAGAACAACATCTGCGTGAGGAATACCAACTTCTGAAAAGGGTATTGGACATCTGGAATAGACACTGGAGCAAAGGATATCTTTTGAGCCTAAGAGAAAGATTTTATGGGCCCAGGCTGCCAGCAACAAATCAGATGTAAACATAGGAGATGTGGTCTTAGTAAAAACAGAACAACCGAGATCCCATTGGCCATTAGCTAAGGTGATTTCCACACATCCAGATTCAGAGGGAGTGCTGAAACTTGTAAAAATTAAATGTAGGGGACATCTCAGTTTGAAAACTATAGATAAACTGGTATCCCTCGAGTTAACGGTTCCCCCGGAGACAGTGGATGGTGGAGAACAATTGGGTCAAGATGCGTGACCAAGAAGGGTCGCAGCACAGGGTTCTCATGATCTGTGGAAAGAGCTCCTGGCTAAAGGTCCCATTACATGATACAGCGTATCACTTTTCGCCTGGCCCCAAATTGTGGGAAATATTTTCCCCAGAGCGGTTGCGCTCTTTACTTTTTACAATAGTGGTTGCTGTTAAAGGCAGAGGAAAACTTGCAGAATGCTAATAATGATTCAGGAGGTTTAATAACCCAGAGATTACATTCTGTTAACCCCTTAACCACGGGTCGTCACTTTCGTGACGGTCGGGTGCAATGGATCATACTGCAGGGCATCACTTGAGTGACTCTGTGTTATTTTTACTTTCCCCGGGCTTTCAGGTGGTGACTTGTATCATCTGTCAGCACTGCCAATGTCCAACAATAGTCAGAGCTGCTAATGTTATCAGTACTCCCATCCATTGTTGACAATTTAGCCATTTTCCCCCATTCTAGACTCCACTCCCTACATCCCCTCCATTACCCTCTCGTGACGTCTGCTCAGCCGCTCTGTGCTAAGTAAATCTTCCCCGGATTTTTCCACTGTTTTCATCCATTGAAATGAGCCCTATGCCTTATTATATAAAATAATATATATATATATATATATATATATATAAAATAAGGTAATTGATAGTGCCATACACCTGGAACTGGCTAATTATCACTTAGCAACATCCAACCTGCACTTGTTTGCTAATTTCCCCTGCTTTTTTCCCCATGAAATATGCTGTATGAGCTACTCTCATAATATAAATGTATATAAGAAAGGAAGGGAGAAGCCTGAGTGATTTTTATATTCACCTGGAACTACCTAATTTATATGTATTGTCTAGATTTCCTACGACTTATTTCTTAGCATATACATCAGCAGCTGACATTTTCAACTCTTTGCTACCGAGATACAGCCAGTTCGCTCTCGTCTTTCTCGATGAAATGATGCCTGTCCATTTCTGCCACTTTTGCGCCTATTATAAAAGGCCCTGTGACCTCTATTCCTACTAAACATCGTGTGGGAAGCGGTAAAGGACTGCATATATATTCAAGTGTAATAAAGTACTAGAAATAATAAAGTGTGAGTGGGTATATGAGTAAGAAATGACAGAACAACAGCTACGAATTAGCGGGAGTGGGAGGCTCATACGCGCTCGTATTTTACATTGCTTTCATTTTTTTTTTTTTTTTTAGTATGGATTCCAAACTACTTGGAAATCACTGAATAGTGTTTCTAGTGATAATATCTGACAGTGGTATTCAGATTAGGGGATGTCGGTAAGTGTAAAGTGGAGACTTAGTTACCCAACTTCAGAAGTCTCCACAAGTCCTACGGTAGTCGACGAGTGCAAAAAAAATATCCCAGGAGAAAGCTGAAGGTATGTGCCATATGCATATGTGATTATAATATTCTATGACTAATAACTGATTTCTGGCAAATACTGTATTTTAAAAATGCCAGTCGGAGCGCGAATATCCCCGCGGGAATGGCATGGAAAACCTCCGACAACCCCGCGGTTTAGGGGCTAATCTATCTATCTATCTATTGCCAGACGCCATAATCCCGTAAGGGGTGGCCATTTGACTCTGAGTTATTTGTTTTACAGGAAGGGGCACTAACCCTCCACCAACCCACCTGTTGACACGTAGGGAGCACGTATGGTTTGGTTACATGGTTACCACCCAGCGTTGTAAATGGTTTCTTGGCTTATAGGAAACTAATTGGCTTGTCACTCAATGTAAAGCCACCTGTAAAGGAGAGAAAAGCAATAAGAAGTGACAGGAAAGATGGGCAAAATAGGAAGAGAGGAGGGCAGGCACAGAAAAAGATGATAAAGGCTAAGGAAGAATTAGGCAGCATTACATAAAGTGAGTGGATGATGGTCGCCACCACCTACCACTTACTATTAATAAATTAAATGCTACTGCGTTTAACCCTTCTGGACAACAATATAGTACATACATGTAAATACTTGGGAATTTTCCATTGACCCAAACTGCATCTGCGCAGATGATGGTAATGGATGAACAGCTATCACATAGAAAAGCGCACGTGGGTTTAATATACTGTATATGTTTATAGATAAATGGAATATTTGGTTTAGTTTAATTAAAACTACTGTAAAACACCATACCTTCGGAGAGTGCCCAAACTTTGGACATTGTGCGAAAAAATGTAGTAATTCATGTGTACTGGAAAAGAGTGCGATATTTGCAATTAATAATGATATGGGTAGGTAGGGTAATCTTCAAAGATTATTATGTATAAGTCCTGTTAAAGTAGCTTGAATATATGTGGGTGAAAAAAATTTATGAATCAAATGAAAAAAAATCAAAATTTTTTAACCCTGCAAAACTTTGTTCACACAGAACAGTTTCAATTGCAAGAAATGATTAGCACGATTACATGTGGAAAAGTGTTGTAAGTACTGGGCAGTAAACTATTTTAAAATATATACATGCATAATCTTGCTATGACTGCTTTAATGAATGTCTCTGTATTTTCAGAAAAAATACCTAACTTCGAACAGAAAAATTACTTAGCCAAATAAATTCCAGACAGTCATCTCTACCCAGACTATTGGGGATAAAGTTGTTCCCTCAAACTGGGTAGTTGTGAGGGTTCCCTTTGATAGGAAAGACAGATACAGGCATTATATTGCTACCATTGTTAGGGTAAAACCAGAAATACATGTCAGGTTTCTCAAACACGTTCAGGGTACACCTCACACATTTATATACCCAATGGTTGATGGCAGCAGAGACATAGACAAAGAGGACATACTGAAGGTGTTACCAGAACCAACACTTGATCGCAAGAAAAGGATGATTTTTGATGTAGATGTGAACCTTTGGCCTAAGTAATGATAATAATATTTGATATAGATCTGTAAGAAGATTGTCAGTACTATCAGTACCAAAGTTATTGCCAGTATGGTGCTACAGTATGCTGCCTTAACCAGTAATGATACTGTTTATTTAGTTACAGTAATTTATACTGGCCTTCATAACATGTGCCTGTGTGTGTGTGTGTGTGTCTGCTGATTTGTGTGCATGTTAGTGGGTGTATGGGTGTCATTAGAACCTGTCCGAAGTGTTTAACATTAGATTATGTTATCTGAGTATGCATTTGTTGAGTCAGTGAGGTAGTTACTTGATAATTAAGTGAAGTTTTGTTTAGGAAAAAGAGATCACTTCCCCTTACAGTTTGGAATATATGCAATGCAATTTTATATAATTTTTTTGTTTGAAAAAGTTTCTGAGGAGTTCTTAGTTATATATGTGGCCAGAAAACCTCAATACAATGTGATATGATGCATCTTGATGTGATCTCAAAAAAGAAGATATTTTTGGATGTTTCTCTTTACTGTATATACTGTATGTATAAGTTGGGCCAGGAGTACCCAGTATTTTTTTTGACATTTTTTAAAAACTTCTAAAGTGCCCGAAGTTTGGCCAGTGTGTCCAGAGACAGGCGCTATTATTCATTCTCATGTTTAAAGGGCAAACACCTGGATGTCCGAAGTCTGGATGAGCTGTCCGAAGTTAGCAACTTTGTTCCTAAGTTCGGACACTTGGAAAAAAAAAAAAACACCGAGTTTAGCGTGGCTGATTTGTTTTATTATATGGATTCAGTAGGTACTGTCCCTGGTTACCACATGACACCAACAGGGATAAAATTCCACTATTTTACACAGAGTTATTCATTAAAACACATAAAAAATGTCTGAAGTTATGGTGTTTTACGGTAACATTAAATTAAGTTTGATTCACCTTGTATATTTCATGGAGTAATTTAACTGTATTTAGCCTTGTAATTAGTAAATAATTGGCAACTCTTCAATCCCATGAGGGAGAAGAGACCCACCATGTTCACTCACTCCCTTAGCAGACATCGTTCAGCTAGCACGTTGTAAATGCACACCTAGAAGGACGCCTGGTTGACCAGGAAAACGACCAAGACCGCACACCCGTCGTCATATGTTTTTTGACTCAATATACAGCTAAGTGACCTTATGAATTTGGCCAAATCTTAGGGAATATGAGGAGAGTATTTGCTAGTGAGACAGAGGATTTAATTGCCTTAATTTCCTCACGAGACTTATGCAAATTTAACACTGTTCCAATTTAGATTAACTCTCGCTAGGAAGAGGAGTGACTCTCAATTTTTCTGACAAAGAGAGTTAGATAAGGTGATAAAGAAGGTAGCAGGGGAGTGCAAGATAAAAATGGAGATTGCTGGTGAAAAAGAGAGAAAGAGTGAGCAGATGGAGAGAGAACTTTAAGGACTGTTAAACAAAGAGAATGAAAGTAACACAAGTATAAGTGGCTGGGAAATGGCTGGGAGAAGGAGGGAGATGGGAAAGGAAGGAGAGATCAGTAAGATGGATGTAGTGGAAGCAATGAAGAATGTCAAAATGAAGAAAGCTCCATGATTCAATGGTGTATGTCGTGAAATGGTGAAGCACGGGGGATAGTATTGGAATGGATGTGGAAGATGTGCAGAGTGGCCTGGGAGGTAGGAAAAGTCCCAGAGGATCGAAAGTCAGGTATAATTATTCCCTTGTACAAAGGAAAAGGGGCAAAAGAAGTGTGGTAATCACAGGGGCATTTTTCTTAGTGTAAAGGGAAAAGTATATGGTAGAATACTTATTGACAGAGTTGGGGAAATAACAGAGGAATTAGTTGTTGAAGAATAGGGAGGGTTATAGGAAGGGAAGAGGTTGTGTAGACCAGATACTCATCCTAAGGTGTTTAGTGGAAAAGTTTCTAGATAAGGAATAGAAGGCATATGCAGCCTTCATGGATTTTGGGAAGCCATATGACAGAGGGGATACACAAGAAATGTGAAAAATATTAAGAATATATGGAGTACATGGGAAACTGTTCAATGCTGTGAAGAGTATATATGAGGGTGCTAGGGCTGGAGTTCATGTGGATTGTGAACTAAGTTATTTTTTTTTTCTATCTGAATCCTGGACTGAAACAGGGTTGTGTCATGTCTCCACAGTTGTTCAATCTGTATTTAGATGGAGTTATAAAAGAGATACAAGCCAGGGAGTGGATGCTGAAGCAGCCCTAATGAGGGAAAGCAGCATTTGGAAACTTCCTGTTCTGTTGTTTGCAGGAGATGCTGTATTATTAGGTGAAGACGAAGGGAAACTTCAAGCCTTGTTGGATGAGTCTGGGAGTGTGTTTAAGGAATGGAATCTAAAGCTGAATTTAGGGAAGAGTAAAGTTGTGGTCTTTGAGAGAAATGGAGTAGCTGAATGCACAGTGAGGATGGATGATGAGGAAATGGAAACAGTGATTGCATTTAAGTACAGTCAGTCTCTGTTATAAGAGTAAGAAACATTTGGGAAAACCCATCATTGAACCGGGATATCGTTTACCAGGGATGTTAAAACAGAAAGTATAGGGATGTGTCTGGGAGCCTTAGGATCCCCCCCAACCAAGTTCAAAACCCACCCAAATGAATCTGAAAACAAGTTTCTAGCTCACTTAAATGTTGCCGCTTAGCCTTCTCATCACCACCAGAACCTTCAGTGGCATGTTTTTAACCACAGTTACCACCACTAACAGCACCCTTCCCAGAGATGATCACCTTATTTAGCCCAAAAAATAACATAATACATCACTCTGAATTACAGTAAATCACACTCCACTGATCACTAGCATTGCAGGAACACAGTTATGATCAACAACAAGAAATTGCAATGCAACATGATGACACACAATGTAGCACAGGCATGCATAAGGGAGGTCTTCACTCGGTTGTTAACACTGGGAGAAGGACGCTCTGGAGTGCGGGAGCCCGGGCCACAAGACAGTGATGGTTGCACCAGTGCAGTGATGCACGATCAGTTCTACACATGCAAACAATGTCGGCCATCATGTTAGGCAAGGGTGTCTGCCTAGTGCATGGTTAAAAAAGAAAAAAAAAATTGGATAAAAACCCTCAGGATAACTGGGGACTGGCCATCGATAGATGGGGAAGAGTGTTAATTTTCTTACATTGAAAATGGTGGGGTATCGCATCAACAGGGATTGTATAGAGGGGTATCATTGTACTTGGTCTGTGATAGGGATGGAAGTTTAGAGGATGATGTGTTTTAAATGGTACAACAGAGAAGAAAGGTTGTTGATTCTTTGAAAGCAGTGATAAGAAATAGGGGAGTAAGCATGGAAGTAAAAGTTGCTGCATTATGGTACAACCACTTACCACAACATGCAATCCTATAAAGTGAAAGTCACAGAGTGTGGGAGGCACCTGTTTGTTTAAAAATCTTATTACATGGAAAAAGATACATATAACACAGCGGGAGTTTTGCTATGCGGAAAATATGGACATAAGGCTGACTGACAGACTGTCAGGGAATGACACGGCAACAACAACACGGGGAACCCCTGGCCGCTGTGCCTTTTTTACCTGCAGGAGCACTTGGTCTGGTTTTCCCAGCATGGTTTGTTCTGCTTCTGCAGGCAAAAAGGGCACAGTGGTCAGGGGTCACCTGTGCTGTTGTTTTCCAGAGCACACATATGTTGCTGTGACTGTACTCATGCTCTGTTTTACTCTCATGTGTGTGTGTGTGTGTGTGTGTTTTTCACCTTAACCGCCCCCACCATGCCACCGAAGCATTCAAGATGAGAATATTGCAGTCTCTGCATGTTATGAAGTCTTTATTAGGTGGGTAAATGTCTTGAAAAAAATCATGAAAATTACCCAAAACAGTGAACTTGGGGCTGGCTTGGGTACCATGAAACCCTTGGCTCCCATAATGCGAGATTCCCTTAGAGGGGTGCCTCCTGGTTACAATACTCCCGCATTACACAGTAAGTGGCTGTATTGTGATACCAGTTCTAATGCATAGATGTGAAGCTTGGACCTTGTTGGAAGAACACAAATCAAGTGAGAGCAGTGGAATGAATCATTTGAAAGGATGATTTAAAGTCAAATGGCCACCCCTTACAGGATTATAGAGTCTGGCAATAGATACATGGATAGATGATTTAATATGTTTTTGTTGATTTGGAAAAGGCCTTTGACAGAGTCCCTAGAAAGGTGGTGAAGTGGGCAATGAGAAAGCTAGGGTTGGAAGAATGGCTGGTTAGGGTGGTTATGGCCATGTACATGGATGCTCGCACCCAGGTAAGAGTGAATGGAGCTTTGAGTGATGAGTTTTCCGTGAATGTTGGTGTGCATCAGGGGTTAGTTTTGAGTCCCTTGTTGTTTATCACGGTGCTTGAAGCCCTCTCACGTGACTTCAGAGATGGACTCCCATGGGAGATGTTGTATGCTGATGATTTGGTGTTGATTGCGGAGAATGAAAAGGAGGCGGAGGAAAGATTTAAGAAGTGGAGAGATGGTATGGGGTACAAGGACTTAAGGGTAAATGCAGATAAAACAAAAGTGATGATATCTAGGGTTGGTGGCGGTACAATCAGAGGAGAGGGAGAGTGGCCATGTGCAGTTTGCCACAAGGGTGTGGGAAGTAATTCCATCTTGTGTAGTGTTTGTGATAAGTGGGTGCACAAGAGATGTAGTGGTATTAGAGGTAGACTGCGAGATGATGCTGATTTCATGTGTGCGGCGTGTCGGGGAGAGCAGGTGGAGATTGTTAGGCGTGAGAGGGTTGAACTTGCAGGTGAGTCTTTTGAGTGTGTGGAGGAGTTTCGTTATTTGGGAGACATGTTATGTGCCGGAGGTGGGGCTGGAGTTAGCTCGGTTGCTAGGGTGAGAAGTGGTTGGAAGAAGTTCAGGGAGCTGTTGCCTCTCCTGACACTGAGAGGACTCTCCTTACGTGCTAAGGGGTCTTTGTATGCAGCATGTGTTAGGAGTGTGATGCTGTTTGGTAGTGAGACCTGGGCAGTAAAGGTAGAGGATATTCGCAGGTTTAAACGTACAGAAATGGCAATGATTAGGTGGATGTGCAGTGCGTCCCTGCGTGCAAGGCCTGGGGGGGCTGGGTTTACGATGGAAGAGTTGAGAGGTAGGATGGGACTGGAGTGTATTGGTGTTGTGATGAGATGTAGGCTGAGGTGGTTTGGACATGTGGAGAGGATAGGGGATGATAATTGGGTACAGAGGGTGAGAGGTGTTAATATTGGGGGACGGGTTGGGAGGGGTAGACCGAGAAAGACATGGGACGAGGTCATTAAGTGTAACTTAAGGGTTAAAGGACTGAACAGGGAGGCTGTCAGGGATCGAGCAGCGTGGAGAGCCGCCATTAGGTGACCAAGGCCGACGCGTGCAAGCATGTTGGAGCCTTCAAAAACGAAACGAAACGAAACGAAACGAGTAGGTCGTATGGGTGATGATGAGGTAGTGGTTCTGGGAGGGGATTTAAATGGTCATGTGGGTGAAGCAGCTCAGAGTTATGAAGGAGTCCATGGGGGATATGCATATGGTGTGAGGAATGCAGAAAGGGAAAGAATACTCGAGTTTGGGGAGGCTATGGACACGATTGCATGCAACACACATTTTAGAAAAATTATGAGTAGGTTGATTACGTACGAGTCCGGGGGAAACAGCAGTCAGATAGATTATTTTCTGGTCAGGAGGGTTGATAGAAGGTTAGTGAGGGATGTTAAAGTTATAGGAAGCGAGGAGTGTGTGCAGCAGCACAAACTATTGATTTATAACATGGTTCTTAAAGGACGAGTGATGAGGAGGAGGACATATGTACCTAGGAGGAAAATATGGAAGCAGGGAAAGCAATCAGTAAGGGATGCTTTTTATAGTGAGATGAGGAGAGTGGTGGCTGAACAGGGAGCCGTAGATAGAGGCGTTATTAAACAATATAGAGCCCTTAAGAACAACCTCTTGAGAGTTACCGATGCAATATGCGGTTGGATAAGACGCCCACCAAGACGTAAAGTAACTTGGTGGTGGGATGAGGGTGTAGAAGCCACAGTTAAGGAGAAAAGAAGGCTTTTCTGGGAATGGAAGAATGGTGGTAACAGGGAGGAGTACTTGGCTGCCAAGCATAGGGCTAAAAGAGAGGTATACAGGGCGAAGTCTGAGTCACAAAGACTTTTACTTGATAATCTAAATCATGGGGAAAGGAAAAATACGATTTTTAGGGTGGCAAATCAGTTGAAGAGGGGTAATCGGGACACTGTAGGTGGGCAGTGTGTCAAGAATGATGAAGGAAGGGTAGTGGTTAACAGTGGGGATATTAAAGATGCATGGAGAGAGCATTATAGCCGGTTGTTGAATGAGGAATTTGACTGGGATAGGGAAGGTTTGGAGCCAGCAGATCCAGTGTTTGGCCGTTGGCCTTTGGTTGGCACTGCTATTGTGAGTGAGGCAATAGGCAGGATGCAGGTGGGGAAGGCGGCAGGTGTGTCTGGGTTGACTGCTGAAATGTTGAAGGCCTCATGAGATACTGGGGTGAGGTTAGTCACTGACCTAATAAATATGATTATATATGAGTGTGTTGTCCCAGATGAGTGGCTGAAGAGTGTTATTGTAAATGTGTACAAAGGGAAGGGTGATGCCCTGGAAAGTGGAAATTATAGAGGTATAAAGCTCTTAGATCAGACAATGAAAGTACTGGAGAGAGTTCTGGAAGGTATGATTAGAGAAAGAGTGAATATTGAATAGATGCAGTTTGGGTTTATGCCAGGCAGGGGGACCGCTGATGCCATATTCATTGTTCGACAGCTTCAGGAAAAATATATTGGAAAGAAAAGGTAACTGTTTTGTTTTTGGTGATTTGGAAAAGGCCTTTGACAGAGTCCCTAGAGAGGTGGTGAAGTGGGCAATGAGAAAGCTAGGGTTGGAAGAGTGGCTGCTAAGGGTGGTTATGGCCATGTACGTGGGTGCTCACACCCAGGTAAGAGTGAATGGAGTTTTGAGTGATGAGTTTTCCGTGAATGTTCGTGTGCATCAGGGGTCAGTTTTGAGTCCCTTGTTGTTTATCATGGTACTTGAAGCCCTCTCACGTGACTTCAGAGATGGACTCCGTGGGAGATGTTGTATGTTGATGATTTGGTGTTGATTGCAGAGAATGAAAAGGAGGCGGAGGAAAGATTTAAGAAATGGAGAGATGGTATGGGGCGCAAGGGCTTAAGGGTAAATGCAGATAAAACAAGAGTGATGATATCTAGGGTTGGTGGCACTACAATCAGAGGAGAGGGAGACTGACCATGTGCAGTTTGCCACAAACGTGTGGGAAGTAATTCCATCTTGTGCAGTGTTTGTGATAAATGGGTGCACAAGAGATGTAGCGGTATTAGAGGTAGACTGCAAGATAATGTTGATTTTATGTGTGCGGCATGTCAGGGAGAGCAGGTGGAGATTGTTAGGCGTGAAAGGATTGAACTTGCTGGTGAGTCTCTTGAGTGTGTGGAAGAGTTTTGTTATTTGGGAGACATGTTGTGTGCCGGAGGTGGGGCCGGAGCTAACTCGGTTGCTAGGGTGAGAAGTGGCTGGAAGAAGTTCAGGGAGCTGTTGCCTCTCCTGACATTGAGAGGACTCTCCTTACATGCTAAGGGGTCTTTGTATGCAGCATGTGTTAGGAGTGTGATGCTGTATGGTAGTGAGACCCGGGCAGTAAAGGAAGAGGATACTCGCAGGCTTAAACGTACAGAAATGACAATGATTAGGTGGATGTGCAGTGCGTCCCTGTGTGCAAGGCCTGGGGGGGCTGGGTTTACGATGGAAGAGTTGAGAGGTAGGATAGGACTGGAGTGTATTGGTGTTGTGATGAGGAGAGGTAGGCTGAGGTGGTCTGGACATGTGGAGAGGATGGGGGATGATAACTGGGTGCAGAGGGTTAGAAGTGTTAATATTGGGGGAGGGGTTGGGAGGGATAGACCGATAAAGACATGGGACGAGGTCATTAAGTATGACCTCAGGGTTAAGGGATTGAACAGGGAGGCTGCCAAATATTGAGCAGCATGAAGAGCTGCCATTAGGTGAGTGTATTGGTGTTGTGATGAGGAGAGGTAGGCTGAGGTGGTTTGGACATGTGGAGAGGATGGGGGATGATAACTAAGTGCAGAGGGTTAGAAGTGTTAATATTGGGGGAGGGGTTGGGAGGGGTAGACCGAGAAAGACATGGGACGAGGTCATTAAGTGTGACCTCAGGGTTACAGGATTGAACAGGGAGGCTGCCAAAGATCGAGCAGCATGGAAAACCGCAACTAGGTGACAAAGGCCGACGCATGCAAGCATGTTGGAGCCTTTAAAAATGAAACGAAATGAGTGTGTGGAGTTACACAGAGAGAGAGAGACTGACAAATGAGAACGAGAGGAATGTTGTAGTGTGGATGTGATATAAAGTGAGAGGAGAAATACATTGAGGTGGTTTGGCCATTTGGAGAGGATGGAGAGTGAGAGACTTCTGAGAAGAGTCTATGTAAGAGAGGAAGAGAGGTGGAGGGGGGGGGAGAGGGAGCAGAAGACTGAGGATGAGATGGAGGGATGGAGTGGAGAGGTACAGTCCTTCCCCCCTAGTAAGCAAGCTCCGAGTGCACGAAATGCCTAGTGCGAGAACACCCATTTTTAAATATTTTTAATTATTTTTATGTGTTAATAACCAAAGTATGCGAGTCACACCCAAACAACGTAAGGCGCAAGGAG
>JAGKTI010025043.1:0-14125 GCA_018397915.1 Birgus latro
TGGGCTTTTAATTGGTACCATGACCTTTTACCTTAGGTGACCATGAAAAGTCAAACTCAACGCCACCCTTATTCAGGGGGCCACAACTCGAAACTTAAGATAAAAATAATTATCAACATATAGGAAGTCCCATATTGTTTTTAATTGGTACCGTGACCTTTGACCTTAAGTGAACATATTCAGGTGTCTATAACTTGAAACTGGTTGAAGATAGACTTGTTTACTGTTATCAAGACATAGGAAGTCTCATAAGGGCTTTCATTTGGCACTATGACCTTTGACTCTGAGTGACTTTGCAAGGTCAGAACGCAAGATCACGGATTTTCAGAGGGCTATAAGTTGAAAACAGTTGGAAATAAAATAAATGTGGTCAAGCAAGGTTTGTTGTGCTTGGCGCAACTTTTTTAAAATCTCAGATTCACATTAATGCTTATTCTGGACACATACGAGTAGCGTCTGTAATATAACTCCAATTGCCTGCCTTTTTTTTCCCTTTTTTAAATAACCCTGCGTGAGCTGAGTGGCATTCCTGTGGACCCCAGCATGTCTTTAAAATGATGCCATTAAGCCATTGTTTATTTTTCCAACCTGCCCGTCCCTGACTTTTATTGTATATGGTTATTGTACATGCACATAATTTGGGGGCAAAAAAAGCTTGTAGCATTTAGGAGTGACAGTGTATAATGTCTGTGGGGTCTGCAGGGAGCCCACCTTGCCTTCTGTGTGACTTTTTTTTTTTTTTTCAGATTTTTGACATCTAAAGACAATGTCAGTACCAAAACCAATGTTTTGTGGCAACAATTTGTTGGCAGGTAATGACCAACCCATTTTTTTTTAAAGATATTGATTCAGGCAGTGAATTATCTGACGCTGATGAATATGAAGCAGTTGAACAATCTGACAGTAACATTCTGCTGTATTATCATCATTAACATTGTAGAAGCCACTGTCCTTTGTATTTTGTGCGAAAGGTACTATCATTTACTTGTTTTCCCATGATAAAAAGTAAGTTTTCTTTATATTTGTTTGATGCTCAAAACAACAATTTTTGTATCTAATTTGAACATTAGTTTCATTTTATGATTATGTATCATACTTTATACCAGACCTTCTTATCATGTAAAGAACCTATCCCATGAGTACTGACAGTCAAAAATTCAAATAAGTGTAGGTACAGTGCATCCATACTGAAACTATCATAAATTTCTGATAAATGTAAACAATTTCCTAAGAACAAAAACAAACAAACAGTCAAACAAAAGGGGAGCTAGTGGGCTGGCTCCATGTGTCGTGTCCTGGGCAGCATATGCACAAACTTTAAATGATACAGCTTTATGCATCTGGCAGAAATCCACCAACAAGTTTTGGGGTCCAGTGGAACTCCGTCAGCCTCCCGTGTAATTTGGAAAGGCTCAGTTCACGAAGGGTTAAGGCAAAACTTTTGTAAAAATGAAGAGGTTACTCTAAAGGAAGTCCACATTAACCCTTTCCCACAAAATGGGTTCTAAGCAAACTAAAATCGTCTGGATAGAACAAGACCAAAACATATTAATAACTTGTTGAACGAGTGCATGTACGATTAATCATTTCATTCCGCTGACGTATTTTTTTAAATTTTATTATTACGTATTCTGGCAGTTTTACTTAAGTTAGGAGAGACTTTGGAACCTTGTGAGGTTGGATGTGGTCTTCATTAACTCTTTCAGTACGAGAGGCCATTTCTATGTTGAAATAAAGTCTAGAAGAAGCAAGAATCAACACCACACCATCGAAGTGAAATGGATAACGCTTCATTTTAGGTGAGATGAACTTTGACAGAGTATTGCCTTGTCTCATAAACATGTAAACCCCTGTTACTGTGAATCCAAACGCTATTTCTACTCGGTACTCTGATAGTAGCTTACAAGTCTCGTCTCCAGTTTCTTATGTTAATGCATTACGATTCGAGTGCATGAGGTGGCGGGTGCTTGTTTTATCATTTCTTAAAAATATAAAGCCATGGATGTTCGGGGACGGCCACCATTGGCTTACTAGATTTAGTGCTGCCGTCAGGTGACTGTACGCTGAACTACAAGCCAAACTGCTTCATGTAGGCCAGGAAATCGTCCACTGCGTTGGATGACATATAACCAAAATGTGCACGGTGGTTAGAGGGGTTGGTCGCTGCAACTGGATGGAGCCAGTATGGGTTTATATTCGAGGATGGGTTAAAATTTATGCCCACAGTAAGCCACTGTGGTTCTGCAGAGGCTGGTCTCCCTCATCTTAATTGTGGAGAGTGATTAGCATAGCCCGAACCTCTACTCACCAGATGGGAAAAATGACTGGATAATAGACTGATATACAGAAACACTGGCAAGTGTTACAGGTGGATTTTGGTGTAGGTGTCAAAGCAAACTCAGGGTGGAAGTACTTGATGCTCTGAACCGAGTAGTTCAGATCTGGTGATTTGTGTGTATGTGTGTGTGTGTGTGTGTGTGTGTCCGACTCTGGGCATAGGCTTCACAGCCTGCTATCAAGGCCCAGCAGTCCTTCTACATACACTGCACCTCTACATTTCACCACTTCGGCGCTAACACCCACCGTCCATATTGAATACATGCTATGGCTGTCTCATACAGGACTGGTGTACTGGTATTAGCGGGGGTATTGTTACTACATGTCAGCAGGTCATCTGGTAGATCAGGAAAGTCTGCTTTTTAGGAAATTCAAATCCTTAAACTGTTCCCTACCCCAGCCGGGATTCGATCCTGGGTCCATTAGGACTGCAGGCTGCCTATCTACCGATTCGAGCTACTTGTGGTGTGAGAGAGAGAGAGAGAAAAAAAAAATAAGCTGAGCTTGTAACATGCCTGTCATGGTCACAACATTATCCCTTAGGTTATACTGTGCATTCCTACAACTGCATCATACAATTAGCCTCACAGTAAAAATATATACTTTGCATAATGGTACAGGTTGGTCTCATTCGGCCTATATGAACAAACCGAAAGGAGTAAGATGGAACTGATTGTTGCAATATTATATTTTACATTTATTATCGATGCTGGAGATAATACTCATCAAACCATATGGTAGTTCTTCCCAGGAAATTTTTCAGTATTTCTCGTTCCCTCTCGTTTCACATTACCACAGATTTGCACAGCCTCTGTCTGTCTTCATCCTAAGTAAGCAGCATAATTTTTTTTTACTTTGTATTAAGTTTCTAGTATTTGTATGATGTCAAGAGATATAATGTTTCACAAAATCAAAAGGATGATACGAGTAAGATTGGGATGAATGAATGTGGTATACATACAACAACGACATGAATACTTTGGGTTAATAGGCCTCTAAAAATAAATTATTATAGTCAGTAGACATTCATCCATCTTCTGGATACGAAATCAAGGGCCTAATAGAGAGTACTTAGGACATCGACTTGTCAGACCTAGGCTAGCTCAGTGGGGCATGAAATGAAGTCTTAGATTTTTGTAGTCACTGTTGCTGTTGTGGCCACATACTCATAAAAAACGCGAAGGTAGTGGACCGCAGGCTTTGGATTAGTCCACCATCCTACTTCCTTGGGACTAGTATATACAGTATTTCAGGGACGTTCGATTAACGGAGTACTTGAGCCGGTCAGTGAGGATGACCAGGAGTCAGGTAGGTGAGAAGATCGCCAGTGGAGCGTCCCTGACGGAACCCATACTGATGATCAGAAAGAAGGTTGTGACAGGAAAGATGCTTTAAAATTTTTCTGTTAAGAATAGACTCGAATACTTTTGAAACACAGGATGTTAAAGCAATTGGACGATAGTTGGAGGGTTGGGAATGGTCGCCCTTCTTTGGGACTGGCTAAATGAGAGCAAACTTCCAGCAAGAAGGAAAGGTACAAGTTGACAGACAGAGGTGAAAGAGTTTACCTAGGCATGGTGTTAGCACAGAAGCACGGTTTTTGAGGACAACAGGAGGGACTTCATAAGCCCGATATGCCTCGTTAGTATTGAGGCCAGTGATGGCAAACAATACATCAGCTGAATAAATTTTAATGTCAGCCATGAGGAAGTCAAAGGGGGGAAGTGAAGGAGGAACGGCACAGGAATCGTCTAAGGTGGAATTAGAGGAGATGGTCTGAGCGAAGAGATCCACTTTATCAGTAGAAAAAATAGCTACAGAGCCATCAGAGTAGAAAAGAGGAGGGAAGGATGATGAGGTAAAGTTGTTAGAAAGGTTTTTGGCAAGGTGCCAGGAGGAGCGGGAGAATTCGAGTTGGAGAGTTGAGAACATTTAGCACGGATGAAATTGTTTTTAGCAGAGCGAAGAACAGACTTAGCACGATTCCGGTGGGTTGGCTCCGGTACCTTTTATAGGCCCTCTCCTTGCTGCGGACAGCATTAGAATAAATGTGATTAAACCAATGCTTTCTTGAATTAGTCAAAGGATATGAGAAAGGAATGTATGCATCCATGCCCGTGAGAATAGCCTCCGTAATGCGCAAGGCACACTCAGATGGCTCCCGGCCATGGTAGCAATAATCATTCCACGGAAAATCAAAGAAGTACTGCCTGAGGGCCTTCCAATCCGCAGCTCCAAAGTGCCACAGACGGCGTTTCTTTGGAGGGTCCACAGGCCGTACCGGAGCGATAGGACAGGTTAAGGTAATAAGGTTATGATCGGAGCAGCCCAACGGAGAGAAAAGATTAATAGTGTTATGAAAAGTAATGAGCTCTTAATATGTGAGATGCGTAGGCAAACTGGATAACCAGGGTCTGTTTAGCCACGCAGACCCATAAGCTACAGGCAAGCAACTACTACAACATCTGCATGGCAGACAGCTCCTAGCCACAGTGAGGTACAGGAGAAGATCATGGATGTTTGGTTCCCGGATTAATGCTGCATTTGTTTCCCCAGCTAGTTACCAGGGTCTCATATGAGTCCATTCTTTGATTGTATGGTTATCCCCAGCTTTTTAAATAATTTCCAGGCCTACAGGAAACCAGTTATGTTATCATTAACTGTGGGGCCACGCGAAGTGGTGGGCAAAGTATTAAAAGGAACAGGAAGGAAGAGAGAAATAGGAAGAGGGAAGGGCAGTCACACAATTTAGTGATAACTGTGAAACAAAGTAGGCAACACTACATCAACCACTCCTGAATCACATCTTTCTTATGTTTCTGCCCGGAATCGTGCTAAGTCTGTTCTTCGCTCTGCTAAAAATAATTTCATCCACACTAAATGTTCTCAACTCTCCAACTCGAATTCTCCCGCTCCTCCTGGCACCTTGCCAAAAACCTTTCTAACAACTTTACCTCATCATCCTTCCCTCCTCTTTTCTACACTGATGGCTCTGTAGCTATTTCTTCTACTGATAAAGCGGATCTCTTCGCTCAGACCATCTCCTCTAATTCCACCTTAGACGATTCCTGTGCCGTTCCTCTATCACTTCCCCCCTTTGACTTCCTCATGGCTGACACTAAAATTTACTCAGCTGATGTATTGTCTGCCATCACTGGCCTCAATACTAACGAGGCATATCTGGCTTATGGAGTCCCTCCTGTTGTCCTTAAAAACTGTGCTTCTGTGCTAACACCATGCCTAGGTAAACTCTTTCACCTCTGTCTGTCAACTTGTACCTTTCCTTCTTGCTGGAAGTTTGCTCTCATTTAGCAAGTTCAAAAGAAGGGTGACCATTCCCAACCCTCCAACTATCGTCCAATTGCTTTAACATCCCGTGTTTCAAAAGTATTCTAGTCTATTGTTAACAGAAATATTTTAAAGCATCTTTCCTATCACAACCTTCTTTCTGATCATCAGTATGGGTTCCGTCAGGGACGCTCCACTGGCGATCTTCTCACTTACCTGACTCCTGGTCATCCTCCTTTCGGGACTTTGGCGAAAGCTTTGCCATTGCACTTGACATCTCAAAGGCTTTCGATCGAGTCTGGCATAAATCTCTACTTTCCAAATTGCCATCTTACGGTTTTTATCCTTGTATCTGTGCCTTCATCTCTAGCTTCCTTTCTGGTCGTTCTATAGCCACTGTTGTAGACGGCCATCGTTCTTCTCCTAGATCTGTTAAAAGTGGTGTTCCTCAGGGCTCTGTCCTATCACCAACTCCCTTTTATTCATCAATGACCTTCTAAGCTGTACATCTAACCCTATCCACTCATACTCTGATGATTCCATCCATCACTTTTCCCTTCGGTTCCCGCAACGTCCATCTCAGCAGTTACTTCAACAAACAAAGGATGAGGCTATAGCACACCTAATATCTGACTTGGCTCGTATCTCTGACTAGGGTAAAAAATAATCTTTTTGTTTTTAATGCATCAAAGACTCAGTTCTTACACCTATCAACCCGACAAAATTTTCCACAGGAGTACCAACTAATGTTTAATAATTATCCAGCTCAATCCTGCATCATCCTTGAACATGCTTGGGGTTTCATTCACTCGGGATTTATCTTGGATACAATATATTACATCTCTTGTGAAATCTGCTTCCAAGAGATTATGTGTGCTAAGCCGACTCCGAACTTTCTTTACCCCTGCACAATTGTTGACTTTATACACGGGTTTTATTCGCCCTTGTATGGAGTAAAACTCTCACGTGTGGGGAGGCTCCCTACATACAGCTCTCCTCAATAGGGTGAAGTCAAGGGCTTTTCGTCTCATAAACTCTCCTCCTCTTACTGGCTCCCTTCAACCTCTGTCTCTTCGCCGCACTGTTGCATCTTTATCTCTTTTCTATCGCTATTTCAGTAGCCACTGTTCCTCTGAACTGTCTGCTTGCATCCCTCCACCTCTACGACGGCCACGCAGCACCCGTCTAGCAACAAACTCTCATCACTTTTCTGTCCAACTCTCTAATGCAAGAGTTAACCGTTACTCCCAGTCCTTCATATGTGCAACTGGTCAACTCTGGAACTGTCTCCCTCTATCTGTATTTCCTACTTCCTATGATCTCCAGTCTTTCAATCTCAGTGTGTCCAGGCATCTCGAAATGAATTTGGCTCTCTTTTGTATAGTTTTTTTTTCTTTTCTTGGAAGGAACAGTTTGCAGGCCCATGGGCTTTGGTTCCTTCTTCCTTGCAAAAAAAGAAAGAAAAAAAAACTCAGATGAGTGGATGATGGCCACCACCACCTGCACACCGCGCATTGGCAAGTATTAGACCAGGAAGACAGTAGAGCGTGAGTACTCTAGAGCCAGCAGAAAGGTCAGGAGGAGCCTGAATATTTATGAACTGACTAGAGCTGATGATGCGGATATGACCCAAGTGTTTATACTTTTGACATCGCTTGTATGATCATTATACGCTTCACAGCCAAACTGCGCTTACAGTTTAGGCGAAAAAAAAAAAAAAAAAAAGGAAATACGCATAAAAAACGAAATGGAAAACTTTGCATCATCATAACTGTTTAGGTCCTTGATGACCACAGACTCTAAGGGACAAAGAAAGGCATTGTAATGAGGAGCTGGACACAGCGGAACTGTACTCGAAAGGGAAGGATCTCTGTCTCTGTCTGTCAGATGGAATGGCTTTGGGAGGATATGTCTGGGAGAGGCTTTCGGTGAAAAACAGAAAGATCTGGGTCGACGAATGTGCCTTTATGCAGAGAGGAAAACATATCTAAACTTTGTGGAGAATATAGAAAGATAGACAGATAGACAGACTATTCGACAGAGATATATAAATAGTCTGATCGACAGATGTATATACTGTATAAAGCAGGAAACTACTGGGCAAAGCTGTTATCAGATATGTGGAAATTACGAGTGAAATGGAACTGTATAAAATATGCCAGTAAGAACGAGTCGCCAGAAGTGAGATCACGATCTGTTTTTCAGTATGAAGTGAGGAATCACTCATTTGCAAACGAAAGAGCGCATCTTTTCTTTTCATGTCCTTTTGTTTCTTACTTCATATTGCTAACACATAAAAACAGTATTGTAACACCTTGCATTGTCAAAGCGGCAAAGTAGTCTCGTCGAACCTTTTGGTCATTGTTTTATACATTAAAGCATTTCAGATGAGATGTCCAACGAAGTACTTCAACGTGAGGTGAGGGTTAAAAGGGGAAGAAGGTAGCATGCTGGACGAGTAACTGCTGTAAGATGCAAAGGGACGAAGCAGTGTAGACCAGACAGATACAGAATAATGTACAATACACGAAAAACCGACAACACTGCGAGAGTTATAGAGTAGGAGAACTAGGATGCGAATATTGACTGTTGACTCGATTGCCACACACAACCGTCAAATTAACAATCCAGGTCCCTGTTTTAGGTATATATATATATATGAACAAACTTGGGTTGATGTTGGAGAAGAGAAATTACTGGGTGAACAAAAGTGAGGTATTAACTGAGGCGGCAGAGGCACAGGGAGAGAGGAGGAGGAGGAAGTGGAGTGCAGGAAGGTATGTGGGGACTCAAATATAAAGTTTTTGCAAGGTAATGGATAAGAAAAGGGAAAACGACAAGCATACAAAGGCTGAGGCAGGAGATTCAATGAGGAAGCGCGGTTCGGAGTGGTAAAAGAGAGTTGTGATGAAGAATATTAGGATAAAAGTGAACTGAATCAAAAGAAGAAAAATTAATTAAAAATGTATGTTTTCTGTACATATATACAGAGAAAGAATTATTAGAATTATAAAACAAAATATCCAGGAAAAGAGTTATTCGCTAGACTCAGCACCAGACGAAAATTTGGGACACTGAAAACAAATGCCGTGAAAATGCACAGCCTGATACCATCAGGGCACATAAATGAATGACGGGAACACATCAGTACTGTAATATGGTAGAACTATGTAGGGGTGGAAAATGATAGACACCTTTCTTGTAAAATCTGAACACACTGGAATACTAAAGAATTATAGCCTACACCCTTGGGAAAAAGTACAGACAGCGCTATAATGGATAGGAAAATGCTTGCAGTAGAAAATTATAAACAACAAGATGATCTAATCACACACCCTTAGATAATAACAGAATAGGACCACTGAATATATAAAATAATTAAATATAATGGTCTTTATATACATAAATCATGAGACTTCTCTTTCTATTTAGTCAAGTGAAACGATGTATTCTTAAAGATATTTAATATCATTAACGCGGTGAATCATAATACAATGTGGGTATTGTCATAGTTAAATTAATCTTGTAGATACACGGGAACAAATGCTTCCTGAATAAATATAATTGGGATTATTTATATGACTAAATATAATGCCATTTATTTACATGAAATAGTAGGAAAACTCCGTGTTGGTAAATTTGAATATCTTCTTTTCCATGGGAAATTCACCCCTAAACAAGTTCATTGACATATTAACATCAGTCCTGCAGACTAGATATTGATCTTTGCAGTTAATATTTAGCGTCTCTAAACATCCTCGCAAAACTGGGCTTCAACATGGCGCAACAGCCACCTGATCTCGACGTTATATTAATTAAGCATATCTGGCTGTTTAAGTGCTCGAGTGCCTGCTGGTGACGCTCTTGTACAAGTGTGGAGTGAAGCGGATCCTGAATATCGTCAACTGCTTGCAATGACAGAGGGTCGTCATCTATGCCATCCTCCACACTGGAGTCTGTGTAACGTCTAATTGTGTCAAGTTGCACTGAGGAGCTGAGTGATGGTGTAAGTCTTGAACTAAGCGTTAGCCAACTAAACTATTGCTTCTGACCAGGCAGTTTTACAACACAATGCTTAATATCTACCAAAATATTAATTCCAAATTCCAAATCTTGATTAGAATTTTATTAACCCCTTAAAACCGCGGGATTGTCGGAGGCGCGCTGTGCCCATCCAGCGTGGCAAATCTGCACTCCGACTGACTTTTAAAAAATATTTGTCAAAAATCAGTTATTAGTCCTAGAATACCAGAATTAAATATGCGTATGACACATACCTTCAGCTTTCCCCGGGATGTTTTATTAGCACTCGTCGACTACCGTAGGACTTGTGGAGGCTTCTGAAGTTGGGTAACTAAGTCTCCACTTTACACTTCCCGACATCCCGTAATATGAATACCACTGTCAGATATTAACACTAGAAACACTATTCAATGATTTCCAAGTAGTTTGGAATCTATACTTAAAAAAAAAAAACACTGAAAGCAATGTGAAATTCGAGCGCGTATGAGCCTCCCACTCGGGCTAATTCGCCGCTCATATTGTCGTCATTTCTTATTCACACACACACTCACACTTTATTATTTCCAGTACTTTATTACACTTATATATATCTACAGTCCTTTACTGCTTCCCACACGATGTTTAGTAGGTAGAGGTCACAGGGCCTTTTATAATGGGCGCAAAAGCGGCAGAAATGGAGCGGCGCGACCGCGACGTGCCTCCAGCTTGAAGGACGGCAGTAAACTGAGATGTACGTATCTCGGATTCTCGGTAGCCAAGAGCTGAAAATGTCAGCTGCTAATGTATATGCTAAGAAATAAGTCGTAGGAAATCTAGACAATACATAATAAATTATGTAGTTCCAGGTGAATATAAATATCACTCAGGCTTCTCCCTTCCTTTCTTATATACATTTATATTACGAGAATAGCTCATACGGCATATTTCACGGGGGAAAAAAGTAGGGGAAATTAGCGAACGAGTGCAGGTTGGTTGTTGCCAAGTGATAATTAGCCATTTCCAGGTGTATGGCACTATCAATTACCTTATTTTTTTTATATATGTATTTTATTTTTTCAAGAATAGGGCATAGGGCTCATTTCAATGGATGAAATCAGTGGAAAAATCCAGGGAAGATTTACGTAGCGCAGAGCAGCTGAGCAAACGACATGAGAGGATAATGGAGGGGAGGTAGGGAGGGGAGTCTAGAATGGGGGAAAATGGCTAAACTGTCAGCAATGGATGGGAGTACTGATGACATTAGCAGCACTGACTATTGTTGGACATTGGCAGTGCTGATAGATGATACAAGTCACCACCTGAAAGCCCGGGCGAATTCAAAAGAACACAAAATCACAAACGTGACGCCCCGCGGTATGATCCATTGCGCCTAAGCGTCACAGAAGTGATGACTCGCGGTTAAGGGGTTAAGCACAGTTTTTTTTTTTTTTTTGTGCGCAGTGACACGCATATTCGTGTGAATATCTACTCATTCCTTGCAGAAATATGAAGTTATCATTCTTGTATATCAGACTTGCCTTTACAGCACTACTCGATACACCTTAAGTATCTCACACCCAGATGCACCTGTGTACTTCTGTAAGCAAATCACTACTGTCAAAAATTACACCACAGCCTTTCTGGATTTGACAGCAGTTTATTCTGGAATGATGACCTTAGTAGTATTTTGCTCCTCAGCTCAAATGTGGCCAGACTTATTGAAGCATGCTTCGATTATTTTCGAAGGGGTGTGAATAGTCCATATTCTCGTCTATCATTTTCCAGTGCAGGCACCTTTCTGTCCATCACAGTGCTGTCTATAGCTTTATAAGGATAGCTTTCCATTTATTTTCCAAGGATGTTTAATTCATTTATATTGCAGTGTGTTCAGATCTTACAAGATGTCCATCATTTTGTGCCTCTATGCAGTTCTACAGTACTGGCGTGGTTGTCTTTCATTTTCCTGTCCTGGAAGAGTCACGCTGTGCATTTCCTGTTGTGCATTTTCGGACGCTCTATAATTCAGTGCATCAAGCTTATAATAATATAATAAAAAATGTCTCTATTTCGTGCCTAAATAGAAGAAACTTTTCATTCATATAACGATGGAAATACAATGACCGAAATTGATCCAGCTAAATAAAATAATTATTTTTAAAAAATCGTTAGCGAGGGTAGGACCTGGATGACTACCCATTGCAACGCTGTCAGTTTGTGTGTGCATTTGTCTGTTAAAAATTCTTTGCTGCCAAGAGTAGTTTTTTTTCTGTAAGGAATAAATTAAGTAAAGTAATGCCAAAGTTCTACTCCAGACAGTGTCAGGCTCATTGTTAAGCAAAACTACCGGATCAAAGATTCTGTTTCGAGGAGCTACAGGTGTCTGTAGTTTATCAGTGTAAGCACCGATGATGTTACGTCCATTACCAAAGCTAAGAGCTCAAGCAGAATGCAAAAATAAATGACATTTTGCCAGAGTGGAATCAGTATATCATTCATCAGTTTGTCGTATCCAAAGAAGCGAATGGAAAGTGGCTGTATCAAAAATTAACCCGACTGACGTGGAGTTCATGAGTGGGCATATTTTTAAAAGTATTTTGTCATATGTTGTATAAGAAATGCTACACTTTTTTCTTTTTTAATTTCAGGAAATCATTATGGAAATAAATATGTGGATGGGCATTGTTCTTTCTGTAACCATCTGTACTGTTACCGGTGTACGTCACAATCTCTGTACTGGAAATATTTATCATATAATGTGAAGAGACATCCCCTTCTATCCACTTATAAAGTTATATTAGATGGTGTTCTAGTGTCTTGGTGAAATTCAAGTACTTCTTTTAGTAAAAAATAAAAAAATAAATAAAAAAATAAAGTGATAAGGATAATTCTTTGCCCTGTCAGCGCAAACTGAACTTAAAATTCGACATTTTAAAAGGTATGAAAATATAATAATAGGTATAGCATTGTGGGGTGAAACTGGGGAACCAATGAAGGAACATCGGCGTACAGTCCTTTGGTGGCCTTATGGTACAGTCAGCGTGAAAGACCTCGTGGTGTGGCGTCAGGTATTAGATATAGGAAAGTATGTCCTTCAGTGCTTGCATATTTATGTGATATTTTAGTTAAGTCGGGGCAGTATCTCTAAAGGCCGTGACTTTACCCTTCTCGACGTTAGTACAAGTAAAGGTCATGGGCAACTCCCAGTTACTTGCAAACCTTTCTATCGCAGCTTACCAGCCCCCTCCTGTAATCAAGTCAGGAATAAAACTTCACCAGAAATTCCGTTTCACACATCATCATATCCATAATATTCCTCCATGACTTATCATATCAAAACGAATCCTTGATGATCCGAGAAAAAGGTAAAAAAAAAAAAAAAAAATGTACTCTGAAAAATCCGACTTCCAATGTGTCAAGTCCAAATTTTTGAAGGAATTTTGAAAAGACAGGATCTTCATTTTCGTTTCCTGTCTATATTTCTGGAAAAGAGAGAACTGAAACCATTTTCCACCCTACCAATCCCTTGACTACCAGAAACAAAGCTGCCCGGTATTGGATTGAAACATTGCTGTATTTTGTGGGGGGAGTGTGGCTGAGGAACAGACGAAGAAGAAGAAGGAGAGAGAGAGAGAGAGAGAGAGAGAGGTGTAGAAAGTTCGAGAGTGATAGAGAGAGAGAGATACTGAAGCTGTTAGATTTATAGGTTTCACAGGAAAAAAAGGGTTTATTAATCCTACGACCAGATTTTTTTTTAGTGGCTGTGAGTAAATACGAAAATAACCAATAGAACTGTGGGTACTATTGCCATGGGTCTGGACAATTAAGTATTCTATTCCAGCTACTGCCAGACGATTTTATTCAGCTGAATTAGTCACAGGAATCTCAGTGTTCATAACGGCACCACTAACCCTGTCAACGTAAAAATGGTTCCATAAGTCTGTTCCAAATATTTTTAAACGACTTTATTCAGCTCAGTGAGTCTTGGCAGTCTCAATGTAAAGTGATTCAACTGATGCTAAATTTGCGAAAAGGTATTATGTATTTGATAAAATAAGAGAAAGAATTTATTTGTTAGGAAAAATTAAGAGTATGCGCATGAAACAAAATGGTTGTGTCAATGTTCGGGTGGTGAGAGGGTAAGGAATTATTTAAGTCACGTGGCTTCATGATGTTTCACACACCTCGCTCCCACAGTGACTCCGGCCCGTGTTAAAGCTGACCTCGCCTCCCGTCGACCTGTGCAGGAGTGTGTGTGTGCACTGGGGCTGGGGGGAGGTGGTGGAGAGGAGACGAGTGATGGGGGTAACGAGAGAGAGAGAGGAGGAGGGGACAACTGAGGGAGGTGGTAGATGAAACGAGTGATGGAGATGGTAGAAGGGACAGGTGAGGAAGCTGGTGGATGCGATGAGCGAGGGAAGTTGTTAATGAGATGAGTGAAGTGATGGTAAAGGGGACGAGTGAAGGAGGTGGTGGATGGAATGAGTGAGGGAGGTGGTGG
>JAGKTI010025044.1:0-10308 GCA_018397915.1 Birgus latro
CCTCAACAATCGTGCTTCTGTGCCTACACCCTCCCTAGGTAAACTCTTATGCTTTTGTCTGTCAATTTGCACCTTTCTTTTTTACTGGAAATTTGCTCTCATTCAGCCTGTCCCAGAGAAGGGGGACCACTCCAATCCCTCTATCGCCCAACTGTTTTAACATCCTGTAATTCGAAAGTTTTCGAGTCTATTCTTAACAAAAAATAAATAAATAAAGCATCTCTCCTATCACAGCCTTCATTCTGATCGTCAGTATGGGTTCTGCCAGGGACGCTCCACTGGCGAGCTTCTCACCGACCATTCAGACTCCTGGTCATCCTCCTTTCGGGACTTTGGTGAAAGCTTTGTCATTGCACTTGACATCTCAAAGGTTTTCGATCGTGTTTGGTATATTAACTTCCAAACTGTCTCTTACGGTTTCTATCCTTCTATCCTTGCCTTCATCTTTAACTTAACTTCTTGTCGTTCTATTGCTGCTGTTGTAGACGGCCACCGTTCTTCTCCTAGATCTATCAATAGTCGTGTTCCTCATGGCTCTGTCCTATCACCAACTCTCTTCCTTTTTCCTTTTATTCATCAATGACCTTCTAAGCTGTACATCTAACCCTATCCACTCATACGCTGATGACTCCACCTTCCACCTCTCCATTCACTTCCAGCAGCGTCCATCTCAGCAGTTATTTTAAAAAACAAGGGATGGGGCCTTGACAATTTCTGACTTGACTCATATCTCTGATTGGGGTAAAAATAATCTTGTTTTTAATGCATAAAATCTCAGTTTTTACATCTATCAACCCAATAAGTCCTTCCACAGGAGTACCCTCTAATTTTTAACAATATTCAGCTCAATCTGCATCATCTTTATACATACTTGGGGTTTCATTTCCTTCGGATTTATCTTGGGAAGAACATATTACCTCTCTAGTAAAATCCGTTTCCAAGAGATTAGGTGTACTAAACTGACTCCATGCATTCTTTACCCCTGCACAATTATTGACTTTATACACGGGTTTTATTCGCTCCTGTGTAGAGTGCAACTCTCATGTATCGGAAGGCTCCACAGAAACAGCTCTTCTCAACAAGGTGCAGTCAAAGGCTTTTCGTCTCATTAACTCACCTCCTCTTACTGATTCCGTTCAACCTCTGTCTCTTCGCCACACTGTTGCATCTTTATCTCTTTTCTATCGCTACATCACTAGTCACTGCTCCTGTGAACCGTCTGCTTGCAGCCCTCCACCACTACGGCGAGCGCATAGCACCTGTCTAGCAACAAACTCTCATCCCTTTTCTGTCCAGCTCTCTAATGCAAGAGTTAATCATTATTCTCAGTCATTCATGTATGCAACAGGTCAGCTCTGGAACTGTCTCACTATGTCTGTGTTTCCTACTGCCTATGATCTCCTGTCTTTCAAACGCAGTTTGTCCAGGCATCTCGAAATGAACGGATCTTGAATTTGGCTCCTTATCTTTTTTTCTTTTTTCTTGGAGGGAACAATTTACGGGCTCCTGGCCTTTGGTTCCTTCTCCTTTGCATAAAAAAAAATCACAAGAGGACACTGTATGAAACCTACAGACTCACAGCATACGCAATTAATCCCTGACTCCCAAAACAATTTCCGTAACGACTGCATAATTTCTCCTAAAACCATTCTGTCCGGTTGCTGGGCCACACATTCTTTATAATAATAATAATAATTAATAATAATAATAAGAGTCCTGGAAATAATAATAATAATATTAATAATAATAATAATAATAATAATAATAATAATAATAATAATAATATAATAATAATAATAATAATAATAATAATAATAATCCTGGAAACACGCCGCGCTTAGCCCACCCATAGCTCACTAAGACGTGGGAATAAAACGTGCTAGGACTCAGGGTTAAGTATGGATAACATATAAAGCAACAATGCCGTTAATATGTCCTTATGTCAAATGAATAACTTCACAATGAATATTTGCATTACCGTAACTAGATAATAGACATTAAGCAAATGCGGTATGAGACTTATTCATACTTCTTGATTAATAGGTGTAATAGCTACAAAGTTTAACTGAACAAATAACAAATCAGTATTCTACTTATCAAGAACTCTTATCTCAATACACATCAATGGGATCAAACTCAGCGATGTCCTTTTAAAGTGTGCCTCAATAATCTTAAATCGAAATTCCGTGATGCTCACTCAGTGGCCTCAATCTAAAACTAATCGCCCCCTCTGTCTCTGTTCCAACATTTTCACTCGTATCCCCTCCTGCTAATTCACCTCTTCCACTTGCTTCTTCTCTTCCATTATCTCTTACCCAGGCTCTCTCCCTTCACTTTATTCTCTTGGTTTTTCAGATACAATGTCATACTCCCCTTCCTAATTAAGTACGTCTTTCCTGTTAAAAATCTTGCTTAAAACACTACCAAAATATATGTACACTACATTAGTACTTTCAATACTATTAGTCTCATATGGGGCCTCTTCCAAAACTGCTCATTTAGTTTTTGTTAAATCTTCACTTTTAACTTTTCACTGCGTTATCGTCTTGATTAGTGTATTCCTGCTGCCACCAGGTGATTAAATTTTACGTAGGAAAGACTTTTCGAGCTGAATGGATTCGATGTACTGTACAGTCACACCAAAAAGTATCACGCATGTCGGCTACGATGATATCCGAAAAATGACCATTATTGCTCATGAAATCTCGGTAAGATTTATTTGTAACCACTTTGCTATACATATAATAACAATACGGACTAGAAAACGTCATAAGCAAGCCATAGATTGCATCCTTGAGTGAGCAAGTTTATCAGCATGGACAAGAAAAATCGTTGTTCAGCTCCCAGTAGCCATCGTCCGGTGTCTCAAATTGCTTCGCGTCAAGTATGCACCGATACTTTTTGGTGTGACTGTACCTCCCTTTAACCCCTTCAACAAAATAACAAACTGACTCTGGTTTCTCCCTACATTAACTTTTTATCCATCACTGTGATGGCTGTCTCCATTATCTCCCACTATCTCATCTATCTACTCAAGCTTCCACTAAAAACCTTATTCCCTCCCTACCACCCTCCCTCCCCTCCATCTCCCATTTTTCTCATTGATCTAAACGCTGCAATTTCCACATACACACACGTCTCCCTCCTCCCCTCACTTTCCTCCATGAGCAGTCCTCCCCGTCTCAGCTGACTCATTTTATCACGTGTGTCCTGTTATCAGCTGCCCTACCTTTGCCACACCTGGCCAAACTCTGTGCCTCACTCTCCATCCCTAATAAATCGTCCTTCACTTTAACTCAATCCTGTTGCAGCCAGACGCCTAATCCTGACAGTTCATTCATTTTTTTCCCCATTTCTCCACATAAAAGCCAAACACCGATCAATCATGTATCATCATCCTGACCTTTCCGCAGCCATACTCACTATCCCGAGAGTTAGGCTAATTCAAGGGATGATTTTTCAGCACCTACAGTTTGATGGCTATACGAAGCTCTAGACTATTATTTTCACTTTTGGAGAACGTTATTTAAAGGCGAAAGTGTTAATGAAAGCTGCAATACCTAACAACTTTGGTTCGAAAAGCTTCTCTGAACCAGAACACTTAAGGACAGAGCACGATTCACGAATAAACTCAAAAACTAGAACTCTGTAACAGTCCTGCAGACAGTCACTACTCTTCATCTACTGTTCCAGATGGAGGTCCTTGACTAACGGTTACTGAGACATGAACAAGACTAAGACATGAACAGAAGTAGTGTTCATAGGTCATGGTAGGTTACATGCAGTAGTAATTTAGTGGAAACTGGTCCAAGTTCACCCTTCAGATTCCTTGTGTAGATCACATTGAAATTTGCAACATACACAACCAACTTATCTCGTTCATTGAAAATACTGATATGACTCTTTCTGATATGCCCGTCCACTGCGCGTAAAGGATTTGAGTTTTTTTTCTATCAGCAATGGCCCATGCCAGAACACATAACCTAGGCCTTTCAGATTCCTTCCTCAGTTTCCGGTTCTCCTGGAATCGTCGCGAGACTATGAGGCCGGAATAATAATAATACCAGCAAAAACAACAGTCTCCAACTATGTAGTAAGTGGAAACTAATAAGTCATCAAACTGAAGATGTAAAATGAACGTTTCTGAACCTCTTCGTAAGTTACAACCCAGACACAACTAAATCCTAAAATACCTGCACAAAGACCCCTTCAAACAGCAACAGTCATTCCAGTAGTCTTATCTCATTTGCAACTTCAGACAGGTACAGTAGTCACGGCCAACCACAACTGGATTTAGCAAAGACCTCGAGCGCTATCCAAGTGCCACTGTCAATGGAGATTATATAACATGGGCCATTAGGAGGATTTATGACCACAAAAGGATGTTACAGAAACCTTCTCAGTGTTATCTCCATCTCGAGGACGTCTTTTTTACTTATATCTGGGCAATAACTTATTTTGCTACGCAGGTTAGATGAGACCCTTTGCAGCTGTGAAGGTAATGGAGACTGTAACCCATTCTCTATGAGGTGTTTCAAAAGCTGTGTTATGTCATCATGGGTTGACAAAAATATAACAAAGAGTTATGGGATAGAAAAAAGGAGCCGCTGGTCTGTATCCCTCCTCATTCCTTCACCTTCCTCCCAGTGTGTGTGTGTGCGCGCGCGCGCGCTGTATCCTTTAATTTTCTTTAGTTTCTTTTTCATCCTTCCTTAATTCTATCATTCCCTTGCTGATCAACTTTTACAGATCATTCCTTCTCTCCATTCTAGTAACGATATAACTGTGCCTTCAATTACTTTTTTATCTCCTAGTTTTCTTCTCTACCTAATCACTGACCTTCCTCTTCATTCTCGTCACCTCTTTACTTACATCATACATTCTTCCTTTCAGAAACATTCTCAGTCACCTCCCACTCTCTACATAACATTCTCAACGTCCGGAACTCATCCCTTTCTGTATTCTAGCTCTCAGTACCTCATCTCTGGCCTCGTTCTTAGCTTTCGTCATCCCCAATTCTTTACCTTCTCTTTCATCCAGACCTACTGGCAACTTCCTCTCACTCTAGTCGTAAGAGCGTGTCGAGTATCGTATCGTCTCGTCTCGCCTCGTCTGTCTGTCCCCCCTCACTCCCCCCTCTCTCTCTCTCTTACCCCATTTTTTAAAGCTTCCATTCAGTCTCCCACCTTCACCCTTCTATGCTACTTTCATCACTTTCTTTCGTATTATCATTTTCAACCTTTTCAATGCAATAACAACCTTTAATGCCTTATACTTGCTACCACCAGCCAGTTTGCTCTATTAAGGAGACTTTCGCTATGGAGGAGTTAGATACAGGCGTCAGTGATTTTTTTAAGGTGTTCTTTAAACTGAATAATTTAGTCGAATGTACAAAAAAAAAAATCACTTAGGTTCACCTGCAGCTGTCCTATTTTTCATGTCTTCTTAACCCTTTCACTGCGATGACCTTTTCCTCGTTTTAATCATGCCATCTCCAGGTGAATGGATTCATGTGAGAGACTTTTCTAGCCGGAGAGGTTACATATAGCATTGTAAGCCTATTCACTACTATGCCGCTCTTTTAAGTTGAATAAAATCGTCTGATGGAAGGAGGAATGAAAGCTGAAGTAGATGTTCTCTGGCTGAAGGGACTGACTGACCTTCTTCGACTTCCATGTTCATCTATCACCGCTCCCTTCCTCCCTCACACGCACCCGCACCCTCTCCGAATCACCATAACTGTCTGTTCTGTTATCTCACCTAGTATCGAAATCTGTCCTTAATCCCTACTCCACCCCTCTACCCCATTCTCCCTCCTCCCCCTCTCTCTTTACACCTCCTTCATTTCTCGCCTCCTCTTCCAGTCCTTTTTCCCATCCACTCTCCTTCCCTCTGTCTCCACTCCCTTACGAGGCATTCTTCTCTCTCTTCCTTCCTGAACACGTCTCGTCTCCTGTATTTCACGTTTCACATTTCCCCTTTTTTCTCTCCTTTATTTCTCATTCGTGTCTTCTTTTCTTTTTTCCCCTCTCATGCAGCTCCTTCCCTCCTTGCCCCCGCCCCCCCTCCCACTCGCGTCTTCTCACACTCTCGTACTGTCTGTCTGTCTGTTTCTCTCTCTCTCTCTCTCTCTCTCTCTCTCTCTCTCTCTCTCTCTCTCCTCTAGCCCTCCCTCTTTCCCTACTTCTGTTTTCTCCCTTTTGTTATCTCCTCTCCTCCTTCCCTCTCTGTCCTCTGTCCCCTACCACCCCATCGCGCCTCTCTCCTATTCCTCCCCCCGTCGCTCCCTCCTAACCCAGTTCTCCCTCCATCACCACTTTTCCTTTTGCCTCCCTTTTGTAGCTCTTCTCCCCGTCTGGCTCAGCTGTGTACCTCCTCCCCACCTGCCCACTCTAAACAGCTGTCCCCGCAATCAAGCAAATTGGCCAGTTTAATTGTGTGAACCAGCCCAGCCCTTGGACCCAAACAGCCCAGCCGGAACAACTCAGGATGCCTCACTACCTTACTGACATTTCCCCTTATACAGTATGTGTCATTCACTTTTTTTAAATTTTTATTTATCCGATAAAGCACAAAATTTCATTGCAGTACTGCAGTAACTAACTGTATTTAAGCACAGCAAGTTCTATGCTAAATGAGTCAGTCAAGTCATTCTGACGCAGAATGAAGCTACACATTAACTTGAAAATCTAGCCTAGTCGAACACTCTGAACTCCGTGAAACCATTGTAACAGCAACAAAGAATGCAGTATTAACACAGTATCAGTAATATTATGCACAGTCCAACTCAATAATCTCTGGACCAGATTTCATCGTGCAAACTAAAATGCGTTCTCTGTAGTATTCTTGTGAATGAATGGGGGACATGACTCGATGGGAACAGTGAACAAGCTACAGCATTTACAAATTCAGATAGAGTATTCTACAGCATAAGAATGAACCTTTACAGCAATAACCAGTCATGAGCACTGCATTCACTGAAAAGTAATGTAGTTCAGTACTTTTTCTACTATGTTCAGACTTTTTCATTCAAACGGATATTATTCTCCTTAACCCCTTAAATCCGGGAACAAATGACAGTTTATTCCTGCTACGCCAAGACGCTTTTTACTGCACGAACCTTGGGAGGATATCTAGTAATGAAGTAATTAATTTGACTAAATATCTAAACCCTCCAGGAAAAAAAAAAAAAAAAAAAGCTGAGCTACACAGATGTCGCTGAAAGTGGCCTGAATATAAAAGAATATCATTGGATTAGAGGGGCAGAATTCGGGGACAGACGATTTTATTACAGAAAAATGCTATTCAGTCAAATGTTTAACAGCTACATACTAAAAATTTCTGTGCAGTGTTCAGACTAACATTTTATTCTTACCAACAACAGATTTCATTAGTCAAAGAGAACTTGACCAAGCCAGAGGGGTTTAAGTTTCCAGTCACTTCATAATGACTTTCGGATCTCGATACGGTAATTTATTCTAATTAACGACATATTTTATTAAGCACAGGTAAACCAAATAGGATATAGTCAAAAGACTAGTAACTAACAGTGTGGTAAAACTACGTAACAGGCAAGTAGCAATCGACCATTTCCATGGAAGTTACTAAGTGTACGGCATTTTAGCACTGCGGGATAATTCACCTTTTACCAGAATATCACTTTATTTAGGGGTTCTGTAGCCATAACCCAGCGTTATCCTAACAGACCAACCTACGCTAAGCTAAGCTAACCTAACCAACCTAATGAATAGAGTCCATCTCCCCAAAGCTGCAACAATTCAAGAAAATTTGCTCCTAAACCATACTGCATATCATGCAAGTGATCTCTCGGGTAGACTAAACCATCATGCTCTCACCACGCCTCGTTCAAATTTGGCTAATATGCTTCAAGCAAAATTTTGTTCCGGTATCACACAGCAGAGACGAAAAGGTGCTAAATGAATAGCACCTTAAATACTGTACGATCAGTCTACGCACTCACTTCATTCTACCAACCACCAATTTTACTCCGGCTAGCTAGCAGACAACAATATTTAACAGCTCAATAACAGTCGTCGTAACGTTTGCTTATAATAATCCTCTCCTAATCTATCTGTACTTGCCTGGTAGAAAAATTTAAAATACGTCACTTTATTAACACCTAGGATACTGTAAGGCAATATGGCTGACCTTGTGTTGACATCATCCCTTTCATTCGTTATATAGCTAATCTTTGAACGTTCTTACCTTTTTCGTTATCGGGACAAGACTGTGCAAGCTGCATTCTTTAATTCTTCCTCCATCTGCTTGTAGCACAAAAACGCTTGCCGGAACACTAACGCCAACACAATATAAACAGTGCAAGGAGCTCTCACCCTCCCGCCTTTGTTGTTTGTGAAAAGCCGGTCGATCGGAGTAAATCTTGGTCATGGGATTTTTCATTTGTTTCTACTTACAACATTTTTATATCAAATCAAGAGAATACGAACGTAAAATAATCTTCTGACATCACTGCAAGTAATATTATGGCTCTTGTTGAAATTATGGAAAACGAATATTAATACGAAAGTAGTCCTGTGTGAGGGATTGACCTGATTTGAGATGGAAGACAGCAAGCGTCACACACTGAAGTAGGAAAATGTAAATAGAGAGGTTAAACTCAAATAACTTATTTTTTTCCCTCTAATAAAGGAAAGGAAAATTACAAGTGGCAATTACTGGCCAGTATGACTATTAGATTCAGACCGTTTAGGTTAGGCAAGGTTAGTCTGTTACTACAGACTTAGTTTAGGCTGTTATACTTAGGTTAGGATGTAAGTTGTTAGCATTAGGCTTGGTTAGGTAAAGTTAGGTTAAGTGTGGAGTTTAAGTTTGGTTGTCGGGGTTAGGTTACAGAAGGCGATTAAGGTTACGTTCCTCTGAGTTAGGCTTGGATAGATCAGGATTAAAGCCAGCGCACTTGCTCTGGGATGCGAAGACTAATCGTAGGTGCTTACATGGCTAACACTCTGAAAACCAGACTACGTCCCTTACGTCCTTGACTTAGATCCATAAAGTATTTCTGAGAGTGATGTTGTGAACACAAACATCGCTACAATTTTTAGTCGAACAATATTAAAACTTAGACAGTATTCAGAACAGTGTATTAACTTTCAAAGATCACATCCCTGGGTTTCGAAGTCATATGTATCGTTATGATCAATAATACATTTACGTCTGCAACTGTGCGAATCTGCATAAACAACGTTCTCCAGCCCCTGCTTTACTGCTGACTGCATTACGTAACTGAGTGAGTAGGGCACTGCGCGGGATTTTTGAAAGGGAGGGGGGGGTGGGAAAAAAACTTTTTTTTATAATATTTTGTTCACTTTATTTCATTCATTCAATATCATCTAATCCTATGTTGCCCCATGAGAAGCGTAGGAGCCCCGGGCTGGGCAAGTTGGTCTTGACATTGAAGATGAGAATGACCCGCCTCACATCCCTGAGTGGCATTATGTGATCAATAAAACTCAACCATTCCTTGGATGTAAACCTGCACAGGCTCAATCCGACTGGAGCGTCTTAATTACCCACTAAACTTAGGAATGCAATACGGCAAACTTAGCTATTATAACTGACAAAAGTACTGAATGGTACAAACTCAGGGTAATTTACATACTGCACTTCACAGAACTTTGGAAGTGAAACAAAGAATTCCGTCGTTTACTTGACATCTTTCACAAAAAAAGGAAAAACAAGAGAAAACGCTTCTTCTTTCGCTGACATCTGACTGTAAACTTTGCACAGAAGTACCGTTTATAAACCCTAATGAAACATTTTAGAAATGTCCACTATGTTCTACAAACTTCCATATTTTTTCTTTTTCAATAGCTTTCCATGACCTTCCATTTTTTCTTTTCGGTAACAAAACATTCTAGGACCCTCGAGAAACTTTTTAATTCGTTCTTTCTAGAACTTTTTAACTCCTTTTCTATTATTTTTCTACCTGATAACATTCTTAACAGGATTTAATTAATTTCATGAGTCCTCTTTTTAGTATTATTTTCATTCGAATTTTTCATTCTTTTCAAATGGGGAGTTAAACCCCTAACTCCCTCCCCCCGTGTGCACAGACTTGTAACTGTGTACAAGCCTGACACATTTTCCCTCCACATATGAAGAGGGTATATGAGGGCTAGTCTTTCCCCTCCATATCTTGAAAAAACATTCGGGTGTATCGAAGATGATGACAGGCAATTCATGGAACAGTTTTTATTTCTTCAGTTAAAAGTGTCAGGATCACAGTTATAAGGATGGGTATATGGTCCGACAAGATGCCATGAATTT
>JAGKTI010025045.1:0-14125 GCA_018397915.1 Birgus latro
CAAGGTATTTACCTTCGCCATACTTAGACATAACTGACTTACGATGTTTAAAATTTTGTGGCAATCATATGGGTCTGACAGTTTTTACCGAAGCCTAAACCCACGAGTTTTAATTAAATGTAACCATGTGTTGCAGTTGTCCGGCCTACGTGACTTGACGCCAGTGAAAAAAAAAAATCGCGGTTACAAATGACTATTATCAATAATCAGACTTTACCTAAGCTCAAATTCATTATTATATGGTACAAAAAGATGATAATACCAAACCTAACTACAAAATTCCGAATTCAAGGTGTGACTACAAACTTTCGCGAATTTTAACCTCGAATTAACTTCCTTTGCCTCTTTTTCGAGAATAGATCACGCTTCGCACTTCCATCTCACTCCATACGGTCTTTCTCTATTAATAGTATTCCACTCCTGCTACACATCATTAACTAGGAACAAACCCAAACATGAATTTGATGACCATTTCCTATCCATTGTATCAATTAAGCAGGGGTTCAGGACTACACTTTCATTACACTTACACTAGCTTAAACTACACTTACATTAACTTATACTTATACTAACTTATATTACACTTATACTAACCTTAAAATTACGGCATTACACAGGTACTTTTACCTATCGCGTTTCTGAGGGTCGACTTCTCTCTCCCCAGATACGCAGACTAACAGCGGGGTTCTTTCTCAAGACCGGGTCAGTATACTAGGGAGAGGACAGGACATAAAAACACAGCAGTAACCACTGACAAAACATACATTCAAAGTATATTCCCAGAGACGAAGATCACATTTACCATTACATAGGAAACTGGGTTAGCTGGTGACTGGCTTGTGACAAGTTTACATAGAAGTTAAATGACTCTCTACCGGCCGTGGGAATGTATGCTAGTATGAACACAGTATTCGTGACACGTCTGTAACACTGATATCTCTAACAAGAATGATAATAATACTTTATACACCAACAGTGTTATAGCACTGGATAGCATGTATACACTAGTTACATGGACATATATATATCACTCACGGAGGTGTGTCACGAACAGAGACAGGTGTGGTGTCGCGCGAGGAGAGGGGGGACTGAACTATTTCCAAGTACTAGGGAACACTCTGAGATGAACTAAGTGTGCGTCTGTTTTTGTTGCAGAAGTGCCGATCATGGGGGGGGGAAAGGTACATTTGATACAAGGGGTGGCACTGCTTCTCTATGGTAAATCAGTTTCTGCAAGAGCACTTTATTATTTAGTAACACTGGGGGCTGCACTGTGCTCTGTACATTGTACACCATCACTGAGTATCACTAAGGCTCGTCTAGTCCTACATACTGAGGCGCTCTGGGATATTGACTGAGCCAGTTCACTGGTAAGAGATATACTGCGTCTCGCATTCGCATCACTACACGTCACAGTTACGGCTGGGGGAAACTTCAGTGGTCCAGGGTTTGCACACTGTTACGGCACTTTGTACTGGGTTTGCTTGGCCGTTTCCCAGTACCTCTGGCTGGTGGAGTGGTGGGAGGCTCGCCCTTCCAGGAGCCCCGGACTAGGGCCGAAGAGGGAGACCAGGTGGGCCTGGTGCCGGCTCCGGGGAGTGCCGGAATGGGCCCCACCGTCAGGCAGGTCACAGCCTTGAGTCCTGGGTAGGCATCAGAAAGTCTGGGGGCCCGGCTAGCTGGAACCTGGGGCCACTGCCGGGACAGGACTGCGGCAACTGCTGGAGGACAGAGTTGCTGTCAGGTTCACCTCACGGCAACCTCGGGCTGGGGGGTCACCGGCAGGACTCGGCGCCGGCGGCTCAGCTGGTGGGAGCTCTGCTTCGGCTGCTGCCCGTGAGGGGTGGGATGGAGGGTGCCACGGCCATGGATAGGGCCTTGCCATGGCTCCGAGAAGGGGTCTCCCCCTGACTCGCTTCCTGGAGGGGAGGGAGTGCGTCCCGCCCTGCCACAGGAAACAGGGTGGGCCAGGCAAGAGACTTCCCCATCAGGAGATGCCTAGGAGCAGAGGGCGAGGAGTGGACGATGGCCTGCTCAACCTCCCTCGTGAGGACTGTGGCCTGCACAGCGGTACCTCTGCCCCGTCGGACCACAAGGAAAACACAAGTCGGGGCTCATTCTACCCTGCCTCCTGAGGGGGGAAGGGAGTCTCCTGTAGGGGAGGAGCGGACCATGGCCTGCTCAGTCTCATGCCCGACATGGACGATAGCCTGTGTCGCGGTCTTACAGGAGACAGCGGCAGAGGGACAGATGATGGCCTGTCCTACCTCATGCCTGACACAGATGATGGCCTGTGTCGTTGTGCTGCGGAAGGAAGTAGCTGAGGGACGGACGATGGCCTGTCCAGCCTCATACATGACACGGACGATGGCCTGTGTCGTGGAGCTACTTTGGGGGAGACTGCAGGAGAGGAGCAGATGATGGCCTGCTCTACCTTGACCCAACACGGACGATGGCCTGTGTCGTGGCCCTCCAGAGGGCAAGTAACTGGGGAACGGACGATGGCCTGCTCTTTCCCGTACCTGGCATGGATGATGGCCTGTGCCACGGTGTTGCGTGGAGTTGGTAAGGCAACTCCACCCCTGACCTGGCGAGTGGAATTTTTCCCCGCGACTAGGTGCTTATTCCTGCTCACCTGGTGCAGTGTTGGTTGGGAGCAAGAGAGGCGCCAGGGATTGGGACAGGTGAGCCGCTCCTGTCCGGAAGCGCCAGATGTAAGCTGAAGACCCCTGGTGGTCCTTCAAAGGCTGGGGGTGTTGCTGTCGTTTGCAGCTGTGTGTTGCCCCGCCATATTTTCTGACTCATGCATTTCAGTAATGGCACTGGCAATACCGATAATGTTATTGGGCTTGGTGATACCTTTTTTGCCCAGTTTAATGACTCAGAAGTTGATGATTCTTCTCACATTGATATAAATGCAAGATTAGCTGATGTGCAAAGACCTGATCCCGAGATTGCCACTTTAATTGACTCAGCAGTTAGGGAAGATGAATGTGAGTCTGAATTGACAGAATGCTATTCTACTGTTTGCAACCAGAGAGGCACCGAGTGAGTCTTTAGGCTACTCCCCATTTCAGTTGATCTTTGGCCATAAGGTAAGAGATCCTCTTAAACTCTTCAAAGAACAGTGGGTCAAGGATGATGACCAGATTAACTTGCTAGACTATGTGTCAAAATTTAAAGAAAGATTGGCCTATAGCATAGAAGTAGCCAGAGCACACTTAGAGTCATCTCAGGAGACGATGAAGAGATGGTATGACCACTCTAAGAAAGTTAGGAACAGAGTGTTTAACCCAGGTGATCAAGCTCTTGTTTTTCTTCCTATTCATGGTCAGCCTCTGCAGACAAGTTTTGCGGGCCCTTATGTAGTTGAGAAGAGGGTAGGTGAAGTAAATTGTCATTTTAACCCCAGACCGGAGGAAGGAACGAAGACTGCCATGTAAATATGTTAAAGGAGTACCACAGGTGAGACGTGGCCCCACCTAAGGCTGCATGCGTGGTGACGGCTACCAAGTTGGCGGAGGACGAGGGCTGCCCTTTGACTTTGGACCAGGTGACCAGTTGGAGAGAAAACCAGGACGCTTGGAGTACGTTGGCTGATAAACTCTCCCACTTGACTGCAGAGTGACGTGCCGAGCTTGCTGCCCTTCTCAGCAAGTTCCCTGATGTCTTCCAGGACACCCCAGGATGGACAGAAGTGCACAGCACGATGTGGACGTTGGAGATGTTGGTCCTGTGAAGCAGTCACCCTACTGGGCTTGTCCTCTGAAGCAGACCATCATCCAAGAGGAACTGAACTACATGTTGCAGCAAGGGTTAATCGAGCCCTGTCAAAGTGAGTGGTGCTCCTCGGTCATAGTGGTTCCAAAACCCAATGGGTCACATCGTTTCTGGATCAATTACCGTAAAGTCAACTCTCTAACCAAAACTGATGACTACCCACTTCCTAGAGTAGACGATTTTGTAAATGCTATAGGCAGTGCTAAGTACATAACAAAATTAGATTTGATGAAGGGATACTGGCAAGTCCCTCTCACAGAAAGGGCTCAAGAAATTTCCTGTTTTGTGGTAGGTGGCAGTACTTATAAATGTAAAGTTATGCCCTATGGTATGAAGAATACTCCTGCCACTTACCAAAGACTGATGCTTGATCTCACCCAGGGTTTGGATGGCTGTGTAACCTACATTGATGATGTTGTTATCTTTAGCAATACTTGGGAAAAATACTTGAGCCAAGTAGATGCCTTGTTGCAGAGACTGTCCTCTGCTAATGCTTAATTTAACTAAATGTGAATTTGTAAGGGCTCGAGTGCAGTACCTAGGTTATGTGGTCGGTTTAGGCCAAGCGAGTCCACCTGATGTTAAAGTTCAGGCCATAGTTAATTCCCCCCAACCCCAAAATAAGAGAGAGTTGCAACGATTCTTGGGTATGGTAGGGTACTATAGACGCTTTGTCCTGAACTTCTCTGATCTTGTAGCTCCCCTCACTGATTTACTTCTCTGATCTTGTAGCTCCCCTCACTGATTTGTTAAGAAAAGGAGTCAAGTATGAGTGGAAGCCAGACAGTGAGGATGCCTATTCTGAAGTCAGAGCCATCCTATCAAGTCACCCAGTGCTTTAAGCTTCCAATTTTGATAAACCCTTTAAATTAGCTGCTGATGCCAGTGGTCTAGGGGCTGGCGCACTTTTGCTTCAGGATAATGATCAGGGCTTTGGGATGCCTGTGTGCTATTTCAGCAAAAATTCAATAAGTCCCAGAGAAATTATTCAACTATTGAGAAAGAACTCCTTGCACTCATACTTGCTCTCCAACACTTTTCTGTATATGTTGGTCCTGGGTCAGGTGATGTAGTGTACACTGATTACCACACTCTGAAATTTTGGTCTCGATTTAAGGACAAAAATCTTAGACTGACCTGCTGGCCCTATTTATGCAGGAATACTCCCTTGATATAAGACATCACGGTGTCAGGAACGTATTAGCAGATTGCCTGTCGAGAACTTAATTTGTACAGCGTCCAGAAATTTCCCCGTGGGAAATTTCTTCTCTCAGGAAGGGAGGTGTTACTGGTGTAGTTACCCCAGTTATGAAAATAGAAATGGTGTTACTGGTGTAGGTACCCCAGTTATGAAAATAGAAATAGAAGAAAAGGGTGATGATGTACAAGGAAGCGAGCTGCGGAGAAATCACTTAATCTTTTTTCTTATCAGTTTTTGACCTGTCGAGGGTCGAGCCCCTCGAGCCCCAACGCAGCTGTATTTGCCTAAGTGGTCAGTTAGGCTTCTGGAGATAGATACTGATAGATTAACACTTAGTTGTTCTTCCCAGATTTTGCAGGTGAAACTACTCTGTCCTTGAATAAGTAGGCGTGACCTAAAATGGGCTGAGTGTATTTCAGAGTAACTCTGCCAAATGCTTCTCTGACTTTCTTGATGGCTCCCCCTGAGTTGAGTAAGGCCCCCCATGGGTCGCACGTGCCTTTATTGTTTATGAGTGGCTGAAGATTGTATTCAAGACAACCTAATGGCTAATTAACCGAAAGAGGCGGAGAAACCTACCTTTTATAAGCTCAGAAATTAGCAGGAGCGTCACTTTTTAAGTCACTGTTAAGAGACACATTCATACATCTTTTGTCACTGTCACGTACACTTTTGTCATATTTTATAACACTTTCTCTAATATTTTCTCATATTGCTCAATACGAGACGTTGATTACAAAATACACTGTTTGTGCACCAATTCAGTTTTTATTCACTTCTCCATCTACACTTATGTGATTTATTCACTTGTCCAACTACACTTGTGTGTGATTTATACTTGGATTTATCCCAGACTCCAAGCTACTCGAGTGCTGTAATCTGTGAGTACTGATTGTGAACATAGCCTCCACTGAGTGTGATCTGGTTAGGTAAGAGTTACCTAGTTTATATTTGTATACACAGGGCTATGTGCATTCCCCTTTGTAAAATGAATTCTGGATTCTTCTTTGGTGTGTGTATGTTATAGTGTACAGTAAAGTTAAGTTAGTTTTCTTGTGAACTTTACCTTATCTCTTTTGGTAATAATTTAAGGGTTAAGAGTGCACCACTGTAGTGCTATAATTTTGTATATGTTTTAAGTAGTATAAGTGTAATAAGTTAGTATAAGTATAGTGTAAGTGTAATATAAGTGTAATTTACGTTAGTTTATGTTTGATGTAAGTGTAATTCTGGACCCTGTTTAGATGATGCAATGTATTGGAAGTGGACCTTGTAATTCATTTTTTTGGGCTTGATCTTAGTTAAAGTGTAGTAGGGGAGTATTATTGTTAATATGTGGACCGTGTGGAGCGAGTTGGACGCGCAAATTCATGTATGGTTTCGATAAAGAGGCGAAGAAAGTTGATTCGAGATTAAAATTCGCGATGAGTCGTATTTACACTTGGAATTTAGAATTTTGTAGTTGAGTTTGTGTATATCATTTTGTTGTACTAAATAATAATGTCTAAGAGCTTAGGTAAAGTCTGATTATTGATTGTGGTCATTGTTAGCCGCGAAATTAATTTATTTTTCACTGTCGCCAGATCACGTAGGCCAGTACCAACGCGAACAAAGAAAAATTATGTCAATGCGTGAGTTTAGGCATCGTTTTAAATTGTTAGACCCATGTTATTGCCACAGAATTTAAATCATCATAAGTCATTTTGTCTAAGTAAGGACTGTGTAAATTCCTTGTTGCAAAATTCCTGGACGATGGTATAACAAGCTGACTATAAAGTATTTGGTCGAGGTCAGAACCGGTTGTAAGAACGTTGCGGATTTTTGCGGGGCGTCCTGCTCGCGGGGTGTCACTTCTGGCTGTAACTTCACGGAGGACGGAACTCCGCTGGTATGCTCCCGAGTATTCACGATATTTCTCCCCCATACGTCACAATAATTAGTTGTCATTCTAACTATATATAAAGTAAGTTGTCTGATAATATTTATCAATGCTATTATATGACTTCTGGCTGTAACTTCATGGAGGACGGAACTCCGCAGATTGTGGTGTGGCGACATCGAGTCGAGATTGCTGTCTGGGTAATGTCCTGCAGTCCTAGTGCCAATGCCCTTACACATTTCCACTTAGTACTTTTCAATTCACAGTTGTCGATTATGTTGTCGTATGGTCCACTTAGTAAGCCTTTTATTCATGGAGTGTAATATCTTGATTAAAAGCGAGTGAGATGCGGAGTGTTGTATTCCTCTATCATGCAGAGCACTGCAAGCGCTGAGTCTACATATTAAATTATTCTTGGGCTTCGGATTATTTACATAGATATGTTATGTTGTGCAAACCCATGGAAAATAGGGAGGATTTCGTTAAATGTAGAGTAAACTGTGTAACACATTGTAAGCCTGGGTATTACTTCGAGTCCTTCTGAGACCGTGGTTTATGTGAGTTTCTCCTGTGGTTGTAATTTTCTATTTCGCAAGTGTACCTCGTGACCAGTTAAGAGGTCGAGTTGAGTGAATTCTTTATGTACGTGTGTTTTGTATCGGGCGAGTAGTTCTTCTGTGAGCAGATTAATCAACATCTTGTTGAGTGTAAAGCCCAAGGTACTTCTGTAGTGGTTTACTCTTATATAATTATTTGAACTGTGATATGTGAGACAGGTGATTTATAAACTGTGGAGAAGAGAGCTTCCGTTCTCTCAGATAATCTGGTGGTATCGGAGACCAAAGTATTACTATGCTCCAGTAACTAATCCTTGTTCGTAGTTATATTGATTCTATGTAATTGTAGGTTAGCAATATAGATAAGTATACTTTTCGTATGTGTTTGGTATAAATCCTCTGGGAAGTAACTCATGAGACCGAGTGGCCCGCAAGGCATGTACCATCTATAAAAACCACGCTCTCGTAAATTTTTCTCACGCTACCCTGTTTACTGCCGTAGGCCTCATTGTCCCCTCTTCCATCGTACAGGACTAATATCTTTAATACTTTTTTTTTTTCCCGGGCAACCGCTGGGTGGTGGCAGCATACCAAATTATTTCTAATATTATCTGATGGTGTTTCTTCCTAGTGTAAATCAGAATTATCGAGGCCCTTTTAATATCTCCAGGATAACTTCTTTGTCAGTAACCAGAAAACATTAATTTAAAATCTTCAAAAGTACTAAAATTTCCATTGTACACCGGTGTGATATTTCAAATTTCAAGAGTGCCAAAGTTGTCAGCACCACACTGGTGTCATATGCGGTGGAATCTTTATTAATTTAAATTACTCCATAGTGCTATATCTTTCGCAGCACGACACTGGCGTTACAGCGGTGGAATATTCATTTAAAGGGAACTCAAAATTTTCTCCCTTACACTGGTGTCATACGCGGTGTGATATTTAGATAGACAGAAAAAATCCTGCGTTACACCACAATATATACGCCCATAACAATTTGGCGACCTGGCCAGGATAGCTTTGTGATATATTAGTAACCTTGGCCAATACACAGAGCTTCCTTTTAATATGATCAGTGATAGTTATGTGATAGCTTTTTTTTTTATTCTAAGCCTACCCCAACCAGATTGAAAACACTTACGAAACACGAGCTCAAATTGCTTGCCCAGGCCTTAAATGTGAGAATTCATGCCTCAGTCACTAAGACTAGGTTACTAGATTTAATGTTGGGAACCATGTTTCCGCATAGTGAGTCCTCCATAGCTAGTCCTGAGCCAATTGATACCGCACAAATTGTTGACCCTGAGCCTTTGGCATCAGAGATACCTGGCCCCAGTGCTTTTTCTGCTCATGATACTAGTGAGAAGGTACAATTTAAGTTAGCCAGAATTAAGTTGAGGGAATTAGAAGTGCAAGCCAAAATAAGAGAGCAAGAGTGGAATGCTAAGATGAAAGAATTAGAATTACAAGCTCAATGAGACAAAAGGAAATGGATCACGAATTCAGACTGAAGCAATATGATAGTTTACCTGGAACTAGTAGTTCATCTGCCAGTAGTTCATCTTTTGATGTTGCTAAGAACATTAAGCTGGTACCTCCCTTTAATGAGCTAGACGTCATTAAGTACTTTCATATGTTTGAAAAGGTGGCAGGTCGTCTCTCATAGCTAAAAGACTCTTGGACAGTATTGTTGCAGAGTGTTTTGAAAGGAAAGGCTCAAGAGGTTTATATTTCTTTATCAGTGGAGCAAAGTGCTAACTATGATTGTCTAAAAGAGGTCATTCTAAAAGCATATGAACTCGTCATATGAACTCGTGCCAGAAGCATATAGGCTTAAGTTTAGATCCACCATCAAACAAAAAGATCATTCTCATGTGGAGTATGTTAGAATACTCACAGATTTATGTGATCAATGGTTACGAGCTAAGAATGTTGACACTTTCTCCAAATTGGGGGAGTTAATGATCTTGGAGAATTTCACTGATAAAATAGACAGGGATATTGTAACACACTAGGTGGAAAATGAGGTATCTAGACACCCTAGCTGAAGCTGCTGTTGTAGCTGATAACTATAGTATAATTCATAAGCATGAAAGTAAGCCTCATTCATTTGTTAAGGGTAGGAGAGTGAACCAACAAGTTTTTATGAACCCTTCTTCTGGTAAAGGCAAGTTAATGTCAAGTGACAGTGGGAACTTTGCGACCCCAGAGCATGATAGTTCCACGAAAGTGAGTGAGGACAGTGTTGCCAGAGGGTCAAGAAAAGGTCAGATTTTGCCAGTATTGTCAGAAAACGGGGAAAGTGGAGGATTGGTGCTGGAAAAAACGAGGGAAATGTTCCAATGTGGAACCTGTTACTTTGGTAAACTCTTGGGGAGCTTTTGACACCAACAGAGAGCAGCCACCCACAGATATTAACAGCAGTCAGACACAACCGCAGCAGGTCCATATTGTTGATAAGGCCAGAGTGGAGCTGTCAGTGGTTGATAGACAGACTCCTGTAGAGCCATTGTTAGACACTAGTAAGACTGGAGCAGTGCAGCCATCAGGTTCAAGTAAGAGTGGTAATAAGACTCCATCAGAGTGTCCTTCCCCAAGCAGTACACAAAGTGACTCCTCCTCAAACCATTCATTTGCTAACTTTATATCTAAAGGGTTAGTTTCCCTTGATGGAAAAGGTGGTAAGGAAGTCACTATACTTAGAGACACAAGAGCTTCTCAGTCACTAATGTTGAAGGGGATTGTTAATGTAGCTGACCCTAATGAATGTGTCTTGTTGCAGAGTATAGCTGAGTTTGTATCTGTTCCCCTAGTTGAGGTGAAGCTCCAGTCCGAGTTAGTTACTGGTTCAGTGTGTGTGAGTGTTGCTGACCAGCTTCCTGTACAAGGGGTCACTTTCCTTTTGGGCAATGACTTGGCGGGAAGACAGGTGAGTGCTGTTCCCTGCATGTCAAAAACCCCCCTGAGTGAGGATAGGACTAAAGAGTTGGATCCTAAGGCATTTCCCGCGTGTGCTGTAACTAGAGCTATGATGGCAAAGGCCAGCCATGGTAATGTTGATATTAACTGTGATGGTTCGTATTTGAGAGCCAACTGCTTGTCCCTCAGATGCGTATACAAGAGGCAGGTGTCGTGCTGGCATTTTTAGCACGCATAGAAATTTAAGATATTCCACCGCTGAACCACCAGCGTAAGGGCGCCAAATTTAGGTTCCCTCTAAATAAAGAAAATTAACTGATTATCGCCTCTCTGACTTCAGTGTCGTGTCCGTTTTTCGACACGCATATAATTTGAGGATATTTTAAGGGGGCCTCGTTAATTTACTAAAATTAGAAAGAATTACCAACATGAAGAAGTAAGTAAAAACAATAGTAGGCTGCCACCACCCAGCGTATGCCGGGGAAAGAATTATTAGTCCCGTTACGGTAAGAGATAGGACACTGAGGCCTTGAGACTGTAATTAGGGTAGCGTGAGTAGATTTGTGGAAGGTATTAAGAATATATGGAGTGGATGGGAAGTTGTTGAAGGCAGTGAAGAGTATGTATGAGGGTGCTAAGGCTGCAGTGCGTGTGGATGGCAAACTGAGTGAATCTTTCCATTTGAAGGTTGGATTGAAACAAGGATGTATCATGTCTCCATGGTTGTTCAATCTGTGCATGGATGGGGTTATGAAAGAGATACAAGGTCGGGCAGTGGATGTTGGAGTGGCCCTAGTGAGAGAGGGCAGTGTTTGGAAACTACCTGTACTGTTGTTCAGATGATACTGTGTTGTTGAGTGAAGACGAAGGGGAGCTGCAAGGCTTGGTAGATGAGTTTGGGAGAGTGTGTAAGAAACGGAATCTAAAGGTGAATGTGGGGAAGAGTAAAGTGATGGTCTTCGAGAGAAGTGAAGCCAGTGAGTGTACAGTGAGATTGGATGGGAAGGAAATGGAGATTGTGAGTGAATTTAAGTACTTGGGCAGTGTGATGAGTAAGGATGGTAGTCTGGAGGGTGAAGTGCTCGAAAGGGTACAGCAGGGAAGGAAGGTTGCTGGTTCGTTGAAAGCAGTGATAAGAAACAGGGAGGTGAGCATGGAAGTGAAAAAGTTGTTACATGACAGTATTGTGATACCAACTCTGACATATGGAAGTGAAGCTTGGACCCTGTTGGAAGGACAGAAGTCAAGAGAGAGAGCAGTGGAAATGAGTTATTTGAGAGGAGCATGTGGAGTCACATGGAGAGACAGACTAACAAATGAGGAAGTGAAGGAGCGTTGTGGTGTGCTTGAGGACGTGATGGGAAGCGTTAGGAGAAACACGTTAAGGTGGTTTGGACATGTGGAGAGGATGGAGAGTGAAAGATCGACGAGGAGAGTGTATGTGAGTGAGGTGGAGGGGGCGAGAGGGAGCGGGAGGCCGAGGATGAGATGGAGGGATGGAGTGGAGAGGTATATGAGAGAGGGGGGTGTGAGTTGGGAGCGTGGTAGTGAAATGGCAGGGGACAGGGTGACATGGAGGCGATTTGTTTGTGGCCACCCCGTTCGGAATTGAGGCGTCTGGCAATAGATAGACAGATAGAGAGTAGATTAGAGTGCGTGAATCTTTTAGATAGTAACATACCTTGCAGGCCACTCAATCTCACAGTCAAACTTCCAAGAGGAATTTAGAACAAACACATAAGAAAAATGATTAATCTATGATTTACTGACTTTAACATACAGTGTATAAAAACTAACCTTCGTTCAAAGAAAAAAAGTACACAGATTACTCTTCAGAGTATGATTCCTCTAGAAAAACTGAAATAATAGTATTCTCTTCTCCACAGAAATTAATACCGGGTAGACTAACATAACGTGGTACAAAGCTTTTTAATCGTGCATTCACCACAGCTGATAGGATACTTGGGCTTTTATCACACAATAAGATGATGTAAAATCCTGCACACAGATGAACTTATGCCTGATCAATAGATTTACATACACTAATATATTCATATAATTTCACCTCTTAACCTAATACAGTTGTAATGGGGTGTATAAAAGCCCGCGTTGCCCAGAGGCAAAGTGGGGATCCTCTCTTTGGCTCAGTGGTTAACGTGCACGCGATTCAAGCGCGGGGGCCTGAGTTCGAATCTCGGCCAGAACAGTGATTAATTTATTCAGTTTCATTTCAGTTATTACATTGGTGGCAGCGGTGGGATGTGAGGTAAGGGCCATGAGGGTCATACGTCGTGTTTGACAGCCTTGCATCCCGGTGGTGGCCTCCAATTCTACACTACCATGTGGGAGACCGAAACTGACCAAATTAATCACCAGGGGAGAAAAGAGTGATGTAATGGGGTGTATAAAAGCCCGCGTTGCCCAGAGGCATAGTGGGGATCCTCTCTTTGGCTCAGTGGTTAACGTACGCGCGATTCAAGCGCGGGGGCCTGAGTTCAAATCTCGGCCAGAACAGTGATTAATTCATTCAGTTTCATTTCAGTTATTACACAGTGTACAAAAAAGAAGAATAATTCAAACACATGCGTGACTTGCACTTCCACGGTCTCTAACGGACTCGTGGATCTAACTCACCGAGTCTCAACCTTCCACCAAAAATTACTCTAAGTCTGGTACATTCGCCCTAATTTCCCAAAGGTTTACATAAATTGGTATAATTATATATAATTGGTTGTATAAGAATGATTCTATTAAAACTTCAAAGAGTTTGAAATACCCTGTACGTTAGAGGAAACGACTTCATATATCACACTCGCTATCAACTAAAACATTTCACTTTAGAAGAAAAGACTATTCAAATGGACCATTCATATACATAACCGACCTCACAATATGGAAAAAGATGGAAAGGGGAGGAATTTGTGTATAGGCACTGGCAAGAAGAACCGTGTGGTCACTTCAGCACCGTGACGAGAGGCATCGATGAAACACCGACAATCTGTTAATTCATCGCTGTCAGGACTCCCAATCAACATAAAAGGAAGTTAGGGAATATTATCAGTCAACGTACAAGTATTTATATACACAGAAGATCAATTATTGAGACAAAGGGAGGGGACTTTAAGGACGAGCTTTCGACTGACCTGTTAATTCATCGCTGTCAGGACTCCCAATGAACGCCACCATCTAGGCCACACACGCTCGCTTGCTGATGTCCTAACATCAGAACTGACTTCGACCAATTACTCTTCAGATTACCTACTATAACAACTAACAAAAAATATAAAGCAAGGTATTTACCTTCGCCATACTTAGACATAACTGACTTACGATGTTTAAAATTTTGTGGCAATCATATGGGTCTGACAGTTTTTACCGAAGCCTAAACCCACGAGTTTTAATTAAATGTAACCATGTGTTGCAGTTGTCCGGCCTACGTGACTTGACGCCAGTGAAAAAAAAAAATCGCGGTTACAAATGACTATTATCAATAATCAGACTTTACCTAAGCTCAAATTCATTATTATATGGTACAAAAAGATGATAATACCAAACCTAACTACAAAATTCCGAATTCAAGGTGTGACTACAAACTTTCGCGAATTTTAACCTCGAATTAACTTCCTTTGCCTCTTTTTCGAGAATAGATCACGCTTCGCACTTCCATCTCACTCCATACGGTCTTTCTCTATTAATAGTATTCCACTCCTGCTACACATCATTAACTAGGAACAAACCCAAACATGAATTTGATGACCATTTCCTATCCATTGTATCAATTAAGCA
>JAGKTI010025047.1:0-12196 GCA_018397915.1 Birgus latro
TGAAATCTCCTAGAATGGAGATTTCAGAGAAAGGAGAAATGGATAGAATGTGTTCCATCGTAGAAGTAAGATAGTCAAAGAATTTTTGATAGTCAGTAGAATTGGGAGATAAGTAAACAGCACAGATATATTTAGTCAGAGAATGACAGGAAAGCCGAAGCCAGAGAGCAGAGAATTCAGAAGAATCAAGTTCAGGAACACGAGAGCAAGATAGATCGTTGCGTACGTATACGCAACAGCCACCTTTGGCTTTGAAACGAGAATAGAGAAAGTAGGAGGATACAGAAAAGGGTTTGCTGTCAGTTGCCTCAGACAGCTGAGTCTCAGTGAGAAAGAGAAGGTGAGGTTTAGAGGAGAAGAGGTGGTGCTCAACAGCGTGAAAGTTAGAGGAAAGGCCGCGAATGTTACAGAAATGAAGAAGGAGTGAGTCAGACAGTGGTTCCAGGCAGCTCTTAGAGTCGTCACCGGGAGAGGGGCGGATGGTGGGGGCATTTATGGTCCCCCCCCCTGGGGACTCCGAGGCATGATTTTTATAAGCCATTTTGAAAATTTTGAAAAGGAAGTGTAGTGTGTAGGTGTATGTAGTTTGGTGTTGACAGTTAGAGAAACTTGTATAGGAGAGCATACTGGTCTACTCTCTGTGTAACTGAGACACTGAAAAAGTTCAGCAAAGGAGGATGGTCAGGAACAAGTCCTGAGGGCTGATGAAACGGGAGCTCCAGCTCTCCCTGTCAACAGCTTTCCAACCTCCCTGGGAGTACTGCCCTGCTCGACTGGTGCTACAGTCTCTTCCCTGCCTATGGAGCTCATCTCTTGGCACCACGTTCCCTATTATCATCTGGAACTCAATGACCACGTGATCACTTTTTCCTATAGGACACATATATTTCAAGGATTCAATTACGTCAGGTTCTTTGGTTAGCAGTAAATCTAATCTTGCTGGGGTGTCATCACCTCAGAATCTTGTCTCTTCTTTGACCCACTGCGTCATTACATTATTCATCACAGTGTTTAACAATATAGTGCCCCACGAATCTTCGCTGCCTCCTGAGTCCCAATCCTCCCAGTTCACCTCTTTACAATTAAAATCACCCATTAGAATTATATTGCTGCTTTTCTCAATCACTTTCTGTAGGTAACTAACCATGTCTGACAACATCTCCTGGTATTCATCATCAGTCCATGCTCTTGTCTTAGGTGGAACATATACTACTGCTATATCTCTCTTACAGTTCTCTCCAGTTTCTAATTTCATGTTTATCACTTCAGCCCTACCCTCTCCCATTTCCACAGAATCTATATTTAAGTTATTCTTCACTGCTATCATCACTCCTCCTCCCATTTTATCTTTTCTATCTCTTCTCCACAATTTGTATTTGCCATCTCCCATATGGATATCAATATTCTCCCTTAACTTGGTCTCTACAAAGCACATAATATCAGGTTCTTGTACCATCAAGAAATCGTTGATTTCTAACATTGCCGATATTAATCCATCAACATTAGTGTACGCCACTTTCAAACTTTTTCGTTATTACTTATACCGTCTTTTCTCCTCCTCTCCGTCGGTACCACTTCCTCAATTTCTGGTCCATAACTCTCCAATAAAACACTGTCTTCTCCTTCTCCGTTCTTTGTTCGTTTTTTGCCTTAGATTCCTTTACTAACTCCTTTATTTTACCTCTTTCTTCCTCATTTGCATCTCTCCTTAACCAGACATTTTCGAACCCCTCTTTGTCTGCTAATTTCCATGTCCTATTCATGATTTCATTTACTATTGCCTGGGACTTAAACTTCACCTTCAATGGCCTTGCCCCTCCATCCTCATACTTACCTAACCTAAACACTTCCTCAATCTCTTCTAGGGCTTCATTGTTACCCTCCATGACTACTGATAATATTTCTTTAACTTTACTCAATTCTTCTCTTTCTCTTTCAGATCTTATCGTGATACGCTTTTCTTTTACCCCTAAAATAATTACACATTTTTTCTTATCTGCTACATCCCTGACTAGAGCTTCTCTACTTTTCAATACCCTAACCACTTCCTTCTCCACCTTTTCCTTGCTTTGTTGTTCAATAATCTCTTTCAAATTTACATTCCCTTCTTCCTGAATTTTCTTCCACCCCTTTTGTTGCTCCTTGATTTCCTTAATATGTTCATCTTTCATCCTTGATTTTGAATCATACTCGTCTAATTTACTTTTCATTCTGTCTCTTTCTTCTTCCAACCCCCTGTTTTCCCTCTTGAGGTGTTCTATTTCATTTGTGGCAGATTCATTACTAACTTTTAATTCCGTGACTTCTCTTTCCTGTTCTGCACTGTGTGTGTAAACTTTTTCCAGCTCGTTCTGTAAACCTTTGATCTCTCTCTCCTGTTGTAAGGTCCTATCCTGCAGCTCCCTAATTACTACCCATACCTTCTCAATTCCTGGACATTCTTCTCCGGCGTTTTTTCTACTCCTGCTACTCTTGTTTGATACAATTTTGAACTTCCAATTCTCGCATCTTCGTCGGAGAAACCCGCAAATTAACTTTCGCCAGACGTAAACAAACCGCCGTCGCTTTCCGCCATGATGCAACCATATGGAAACTTTTCTATACTGTATCTTGCTCTCTTTATCCCAAAGCCCGCTTTTTTTTTTTAACTAATGTCCGACGGGACCACCACTCACGCACTCATTTCCATAATCACAATAGGCTGGTTTCCTTTCACCGCTGATTCCACGATTATTTCCCTTCGGTCCAGGAGGACATCTGTCCACGTCGGCGACCTGTGTGTGTGTGTGTGTGTGTGTGTGTGTGTGTGTGTGTGTGTGTGTGTGTGTGTGTGTGTGTGTGTGTGTGTGTGTGTGTGTGTGTGTGTGTGTGTGTGTGTGCAGATCCCCTAGCGCCTGGTGTAGGGTTGGCGGCATCACGGGAGGAAAATTTACATGGTGTCCACGCGCATGTACTCTGAGTGTATATGGGGCAGTGCGTGGGTGGTACTGAGAGTTGCCACCTGCCACTATTTCCCAAACAAATTTCAGCCACCTACTCCTCATGGTGCGGTTTTGGTACGCCTTTGAAAATCACACTCATTTGAGGCCTATTGCTTTCGAATCTGATAAGTCCCAAATAAGGCCCATCGCTTTCAACTCCGATATGTCCCAAATGAGGACTATCGCTTTCGACTCTGATCAGGCCTATCGCTCTCAAAGGGTTAAATGAACATCTGTTATGCATAATAATAATGCATGAATGACGCAAAATCGTCCATGGTGCAAACTGTTGTGACAGAGAATCGTCGATGTTTTGATGGGGAATTCTCTTGAAGGGGAATGTGATCGATGATGTGATCAGGAGAGCCTTTTCAATGACCCCTCTATGTCATTTTTGTTACTGTTCTGGTTGCTGAGCTCCTTTATTTTCTTCTCTCTTATTTTCCAACATTTATTTAGAAAGTCCTTTGTATTTTCAAAGCGTTTTCCCTTGAAGAGCGCAAATGTAATCAAATGATTTATCGACTGATTATGCGCTCAGGAACAGCCTGTTCAAAGGCCCCTCTTTATGTCGTTTCAGTTGCCGTTCTGATTGCTGAGCTCCTTATTTTCCAATATTTATCTAGAAATTCCTTTATATTTTCAGTGTTTTCCCATGAACAACCTGAATGTAAACACATGATTTATCAGCTGTTGATGAAATCAGGAGAGCCACTTCAACGGCCCCTCTATATGTTGTTTTAGCTACTGTTATGGTTGCTGAGCTCCTTTATTTTCTTCTCTCTTATTTTACAACATTTTTTTTTAGAAATTCCTTTGTATTTTCAAAGCATTTTTCCTTGAACAGCCCGAATGTAAACACATAATTTATCGATGTCACAGCTTTCATCAATGCATGAAATTTACTCTCTAAGGTTTTCATAATTATTAATATTTATTTAGAAATCTATCTATCTAACTATATACCTAGGCTGCTTCCCCCAAAGAAAAGGAGGTACCCGAGACAGGACGACACACTCCCAATTTACTTATCCACTGAAACACATTCATTCGCATCTTAGCCCCAAAACGGAGAAGGGACAGATCCTCACCGCACCACACCACATGAGGGTCAACTGCGCAGTGCAATCAGTGACATCTGCAGCAGGCCCTGACAGCACAGCTGGTTTACCCATACCACATCACAATGGACCCAACCCCCTACCTGCACCTGACCTAATCAGTTGATCAGACAAAATGAGGGAGAATATCCCATCAGGGCTGTGTCATCATTTATTCATTTACAATTTCTCTCCATTCATTTCTATCACACACAGCCACTCTTCCTTGCTCAACAATCATCCCTCTCGCATCCAATGCTCTCTTCACACTGTCCATCCATCCTATTCGTGGTCTTTCTCTCAGCCTTACACCTCTCACATCAGACCTAGTTATCGTTTTCACCAATCACTCATTATCCATTCTCTCCATATGCACAAACCATCGCAACACCCTCTGCTCAACTTGATCAGCCATCTCCCGAACAACTTCACTTCCCCTTCGCACTTCATCACTTCTCACTCGATCCATACACGTCACTCTACACATACTCCTCAGACACCTCATCTCCATTACATTCAAACTTTTCCTTTCTGCCACACCCACATTCCATGTCTCAGCCCCATATAACGCAGTTGGTACCACAATACTTTCATACAGCCTTCTCTTTATATCCATTCTAAGCAAACGACATCTAAACACTTTTTTCATTCTTCCCAGCACTTTCCTAATTCATTTATTCTAAATTTCACTTCTGCATCAATTCTTCCATCCACAGCAACATGTGACCCTAAATGCTTAAAACACTCTACCTCCTAAAGCAAATCACCATTCAAAACTATATTCATCCTCTTACCATCTACCAACCTCGTACACTTCATCACTTTACTCTTATTCTCATTTACTTTCAATTTCCTCCTTTCACACACCATTCCAAACTCCTCTACCAACCGAATCAATCTCTTCTCTGAATCAGCCACCAGTGCAGTATCATCCGCAAACAGCAGCTGCTTCAGATTCCACTCTCCACTATCAATATTCACCAGACTCAGTCCTCCACCTAACACTCTTGCATTCACCTCCCTTACAACACCATCCACATAAATATTAACCCGTCACGTCCCAATCGATTTCCAACCTTACGATACCCCAAAATCCCAAGCATTTTTGGGAATTTTTTTTATTGGCTCAAACCTTCGCTTCTGGTGAGAAACATCAAAAATTCATAGAGAAATTGCAATCCTGTGCTTAAAAATGTTGATACAGGTGTCATGCAACCTTACGTTTTCCTTCTTTTTCAGGGTACCTGGCTAAAGAAAACGAACTATGGAAGGGTTAACTAATTCAAGCCACTTTCAATTACGTATTTATTTATGTATTTGGTACGAATTTATGTGTAGTAACAGATTACAGTGGAGCCCCTCAGGTAGCGTTTTTTGGGGGAGCGAATCCATGGATAGCAACAGGAATTAAACTATCTCATAGCGATTAATGCTGCACGGTTAGCGAAAATCCGCTAGGCATTTAACACGAAGAGAGCTGGTAACACTGATAGTGAGTGCGAGTCGATCGTCATTTACACAAACCACAAAGCCAGCAAAAGACAGGGAGTGTGTGCTGGGCATTCCCCAGGCCCTGTCTTCCCCCCTACTGTTATTTTAATCAGCCAACACCCCACTGACCGGGCTAATGTATGGCCCGGCCTTCACTATCTATAGGTGAAGGAAATCTTTAAACTAACCAACTATCGTCATTCAGTTCACTGACCCATGTGGAGTGAAAGTACGTATCTTACGCTTTTTTTATAACTAATCTCCAACTATCTCTCTCCTACCAAATTTTACAGTTTTAAATTTTTCCGTTACCTTTACTTTTCTCTTGGGGGAATGCCGGTATCTAGGCGATACTGACGGGTGGAAGGTGAACCTCCCCGCAGTTACCCCAAGAAGAAGAAGAAGAAGATTGTTTTGTTTTATCCACGGGCCACGCATTCATTCGACTTGTCACAGTCTCGCCATTGTTAAAGTTTTTTGTGACCTTCCATTTATTGTCTGACTACTGAGTGTTCTAATATCATGGCTTCAACTTCGGGGGCTGGCCCAAGTGGTGGTGGTAGCCCAGGCAAAAAACAGGAAGTGATGGTAATATAAAAGTGAATGAAAAGGCCAGACAATACATGCGTGGCAAACCAAAGAAACAATACTGCATGGAGGAAAAGAAAAAGATAATTTTTTTAATATGTAGTATACGTTTATCTTATTACAGTACTGAAGAAATATGACGTGATACTGATGGGTAATGGAGGAAACTAGGGGTGTAGCTGAAGGAGTCCAGGACTGTATTAATTTTTTTAGGTAAGAAGTTTGCCCTTCGAGTAGCGATTTCATGGATAGCGGCCATTTTGGTGGCATATAAGGTCGCTATCCAAGGGGCCCCACTGTATATTGGTTTTCACACATTTATATAGGCAACAGAAGCATTGTCCAGTCACCAAACACATCCACATATGGCACCTTCCTTTATGACATTACCACCTCATCACTTCTGTTTGTTTCTTGCTCTAGCTTCTTTATTTCTTTGTCCTCCACCTCAGGAATCACTTTCATCGTGAATTTCGTCATTGGAGAGACCGTGGGGCAACATACCTTTACTGGCCAGCTTACTGCTAACAGGTGAATTGCCCAGTGTGGGGGGGAGGGGGGTTAGGTGGGGCCAGGCAGTATCCCCGCTTAAGAGCAGGTAGAGGAAGGTCTCTCACATATGCTTACCAAAAATCACCCATGAAACTTGAAAATTGTGCAAATTATGACCCTTGCAATTACGCGATGTACCCATATGTCGATGGGTGTAGCTGTGACAAAACATCGCGACGTATTTATACGTCAATGGGATTCCTCGGGTTAAACAACCAAGGCGACATCACACATCCCTACTGCAGCCCCACTCTCACAAGAAACCAATCACTCACAGTACAGTACATCCTTCAACTTTGCGAATCACCAATTTTGCGAGGTGGTTCCAAGTCATTTATTTTTTAACATTTATGAACTTTGCGAGCGATCACACACTTTGCGAGGTCAAGTGGTGGGAAAGTCGTCTTCCCGCACTACTTTGCCACGCGGAGTAGTGACGTCGTGGTTCGCTGGGCGTACTGTGCCTCCTAGTTCGGTGTTCTGCCGCCCCGCCACGTTTGTTTACAACACAGTAGTCGTACCCAAGCCTTGCCCCGCCACCAGTCCCGTACACCACGCCAGTCTTCACATCAGTGTAAATATGCATTTTTTTTTTTTTTTTAATGTTTCTTACCTATGATGTTTTCATAATAATATTACTGTACAATACATCAGTCCATGTTTGTTTCATTTATCATCATAAAATTAAGAGGTAGAGTCGAGAGAAAGAGTGGGAATAAGTGCTTACCTTGGGGTGATGTCGACCAATTTACCTTTATTGCATATATTTAATTCTTTAAACTTTGCGAATTTCGATTTTGCGAGGTTTTTTGTTGTCCATATTCTCGCAAAATTGGAGGAAGCACTGTATTTCCCACTCTTACACATGCTCTACTATTTAGTAACCTGCCATCAAGTCCATACAATCTTAAAACAGTCCACAAAGCTTCCCTATCAATTCTATCATATGCTTTCTCTCAATCCATGAACGCCCCAAACACATCCTTACCTTTCGCTAAATACTTTTCACACACCTGTCTCACACCAAACACCTGATCCACGCATCCCCTACCTCTCCTAAAGGCACAATGCTCATCACCAATCACTCCCTCTGTACCTTCTCTAACTCTCTTAACACTCTACCATACACCTTACAAACAGCACTCAACAGTTAGTACATTCATACTTATCACCCTTACCTTTATACAATGGGACCACACAAGCACTTTCCCAGTCAACTGGCACCATCCCTTGCACAAAACACACATTCAACAATCTTACTAACCAGTCAACAATAGTTGCTCCACCACCTTTCAGGCATTCCACAAAACACCCATCCATACCTGCAGCTTTCCCTGTTTTCATCTCCTTTACTGCCTTCTGCACTTCTCCCATCGTGATCAAAGAATCATTCAACTCTCCCAACACATTTATTTCTTGCACCCTTCCATCTGCCACAATCTCAGCCTCCCTTTCCTCATCTACATTTAACAATCTTTCAAAATACTCTGCCCATCTCTTCCTTACTGCATCCATCTCAATTAACATCCTTCCATCCTCTTATTTACTTGCTCTTCCTTCCCAGACTCTCCCTTTTGCACCCTTTTCACCTCCTTCCTAAACATCTTATTAAGCTGAAAATTCTCAGTCAACTGCCTACCCCACCTCTCTTCTGCTGCCACTTTAGCATCATGCACAGCCCTTCTCGCCCTATTCCTCTTTTCCTTATACCTCTCATATGACACCTCATCCTTCCTCAACAACCACACTTCATATGCACGTCTCTTCTCAGCCACAGCTATGCTTACTTCCTCGCACCACCATTCACATCTCTTTCTTACATCGCCACCCACTCGTCTCACACCACACACCTCGTCTGCATGCCCCACCACAGCACTCTTAAACAACTTCCATTCCTCTTCCACACTGCCATTCTCCTGACCTTTCACTGCATTCCACTCATCTTTCAATTTCTCCTGATACTCTATCATTTTCTCTCTTTTATCCAACTCACTCACTTTCAAAACCTCCCTGCCACACCTAACTCTCCTAGCTCTCACCCATCTCTTACATATTCTCAACTTTCCCTCCACCAGGTAGTGGTCAGACATACCTCCACCCTCCCCTCTCAAAACTCTCACATCCAACAATCTTCCTATTACATTCCTGGACACAACCACACAGTCCATCAATGCTCTATCAACAACCCTTCCACCCTCCTATCTCACCCATGTATACTTATAAATATCTATCTTCTCAAACAAGGTATTTCCAATCACCATCTCTCGCGCAACGCACATCCCTATCATTCATTCCCCATTTTCATTTCTTCCAGGCACACCATGCATACCAACTACACCTTCAACTGCTACATTCCCACTCTAGCATTCAGATCTCCCATCATTACCACATTCACATTCGCTCCAAAACTCTGCAAACACTCATCAGCATCATTCCAGAAAGACTCCCTCTCTTCATCCCTTTCACTACTAGGCCCATATGCACTCACAAATACCCACAACTCATGTTCAAATTTCACTTTCACTCACATAAGTCTCGATGACATCTCCTTCCATTCAGTCACACACTGCTGTACTTCCGGGCTCACTAACAAGGCCACACCTTCTCTTGCCCTTCCTCTATCAACACCTGACAATCTTCCATTCACACTTCCAAACACAGACTCACCTTTCCATTTCATTTTTGTTTCACTCAAAGCTAACACATCCAACTTTCTTCTCACAAACATTCTTCCAATCTCCTCCCTTTTAGCCTCAATCGTACTACATCCACTCACATTCATAGACCCAACCTCCAGGGTACGGGGATAACTCAGTCCCCCATCACTTTCTCTGGCCTGTCTCTTTTCAGGAACTAAAAAACAGAGGAGGGGGTCCCTAGTCCCCTCACCCTGCCCCTTTCAGTCACCTTTTACGACACACAGGGAATACGGTGGCGGAATTCTTCCTAACACAACCTGGCTGCAGAGTAGTAGTACCACCCCAAAGTACGGCCAGATTGTGTCTCCCCCGCCACTGTATTCCATGATAGGTCAGATGACAGTTCAATGGTCAAACAAGAAATAATTTTTGCTGAGTCACCTAGTTGTCCACATTGTTTTGTACCTCGTCTCATGGGTGAGAATCCGTACCCAAAAAAACACTGCTCACTAAACACATTAACCTATGTCTAGAAACAGTTTATAAATCAACTTAAACACAAAATTTAAGTCTGAATTACCATAAAAATAGGTTTAAAAAAATCAAAACTCATCGGAAAACCAGAGGTAGGCATACGATAGGTGAGGAAGAGTGGTATTTCTACCCCCATCATGATATCAGGGTATCGCATCTAGGGGTATCATAAATCGGAGTTTGCCTGTACTGAGATGGATGCTGGGGAAAGTGAATGGAAAGGTGGAGCGTGAAGTCATCAGCATATGAGTGGATAGGGTTAGATGTACAGCTTAGAAGGTCACTGACGAATTAAAGGAAGAGAGTTGGTGTTAGGACAGAGCCCCAAGGAACACCACTACAGTAATCCCTCTAATATTCGGACGTCCAATACTCAGACATACTCACTATTCGGATATTGTGGGCTGCCCAACCCCCAAAATGCCAAAAAATTGGGAAAAAATCGAAAAATTTTCTATTTTTTGGGACCGCGTCAGTTTGAATTTCCTGCTCGCGCCGATCACGTATGTTTACACTCGTGGCGTCTGTCTGTCGGTCGCCATTACCCACTCAGTTACTGACTCATGAACACCTCCGACAATGGTGGCCATATTGATTGCTTTTGTGGTGATACCCTACCTCCTACAGTGCTTGATACTGCTCTTCACCTTCTTCATCATGTGTGTGATGATGGAATTTACTGTTATGTACAGTGCGGTGAAGTGATGTGATTCCAGTTACAAAAAAAAAAACGTTGTGTGAAGTTGTTGAAGGCAGTGAAGAGTATGTATGAGGGTGCTAAGGCTGCAGCGCGTGTGGATGGCAAACTGAGTGAATCTTTCCATTTGAAGGTTGGATTGAAACAAGGATGTGTCATGTCTCCATGGTTGTTCAATCTGTATATGGATGGGGTTATAAAAGAGATACAAGGTCGGGCAGTGGATGTTGGAGCAGCCCTAGTGACAGAGGGCAGTGTTTGGAAACTCCCTGTACTGTTGTTTGCAGATGATACTGTGTTGTTGAGTGGAGACGAAGGGGAGCTGCAAGGCTTGGTAGATGAGTTTGGGAGAGTGTGTAAGAAACGGAATCTGAAGGTGAATGTGGGGAAGAGTAAAGTGATGGTCTTCAAGAGAAGTGAAGCCAGTGAGTGTATAGTGAGATTGGATGGGAAGGATATGGAGAATGTGAGTGAATTTAAGTACTTGGGCAGTGTGATGAGTAAGGATGGTAGTCTGGAGGGTGAAGTGCTCGAAAGGGTACAGCAGGGAAGGAAGGTTGCTGGTTCGTTGAAAGCAGTGATAAGAAATAGGGAGGTGAGCATGGAAGTGAAAAAGTTGTTACATGACAGTATTGTGATACCAACTCTGACATATTGAAGTGAAGCTTGGACCCTGTTGGAAGGACAGAAGTCAAGAGTGAGAGCAGTGGAAATGAGTTATTTGAGAGGAGCATGTGGAGTCACATGGAGAGACAGACTAACAAATGAGGAAGTGAAGGAACGTTGTGGTGTGGTTGAGGACATGATGGGAAGCGTTAGGAGAAACACGTTAAGGTGGTTTGGGCATGTGGAGAGGACGGAGAGTGAAAGATTGACGAGGAGAGTCTATGTGAGTGAGGTGGAGGGGGCGAGAGGGAGGGGGAGGCCGAGGATGAGATGGAGGGATGGAGTGGAGAGGTATATGAGAGAGGGGGGTGTGAGTTGGGAGCGTGGTAGTGAAATGGCAGGGGACAGAGTGACATGGAGGCGATTTGTTTGTGGCCACCCCGTTCGGGATTGTGGCGTCTGGCAATAGATAGATAGATAGTAAAGTGTTGGTGATAAATGCTGGTGATTCCCAATTGGAAAGGTGCGTCAGGTGCAAGGTCTTCCTGTCAGAGTCTGAGATGATAGAGTGGGTTATTACATCAGAGATGATAGAGTGGGTTATTACATCAGAGGGCAGCTTCTTGTTCATAAGTACCCTAACTTCATGCCTAACCTGTTTTCATCATGCTGTAAATGTGTTAAAAGATCACCAAAAATGTTAATCATAATTCCCTGCTTGCAATTTAATTTTCCCATGCATGGTTCTGAAGTAAAACAGCTAGAAAAGAGGTGGAAGATGTGAATTTCATGTCCGGTCCTAACCTAACCTAACCTATGGTTACCATAAAGATTTTCATGCCTAACCTGTTTTCATCATGCTGTTAATGTGTTAAGAAATTACCCTAAATGTTAATCATAATTTCCTGCTTGCAATTTAATTTTTCCATGCATGGTTCTTAAGTAAAACAGCAAGAAAAAAGGTGGAAGATGTTAATTTCATGTCCGGTCCTAACCTAACCTAACCTA
>JAGKTI010025049.1:0-14124 GCA_018397915.1 Birgus latro
TGGAGTGAGCCAATACTTGAGACAAATATGTAGAGGATTGAGGAAGTAAATGGCTTGGAAAGTGGTCCAAGGTTAGGAGACTCAAAGGATTTGCTGCGAGGGAAAGAGAATGAATATTTGACACAATCAAGAATACAGCAAGAAGTTAGCCACGGTTGGTTCGGAGACCAGAAAGATTTGCCGTAAGGGAAGAGATGGAAGGAACATTTTGAGACAAAATTTAAAAGTAGTGCTTGAGACAAAGAATATGTTTGGAGTAGATGATGATGAGGCTGGGAATGTATCCCAAGAGAAAGGTTAGGAGACCAGAAAGGTTAATGCACGTTTGAGCAATGACTGAGAGTAATGACTGCAAAATGGAAAATTACTTAGAAGGCGAGCTCGACACGAAATATTGAGGAAAGATATCGGTGGAAGAGGCTTGGAGGTTGGCCCAAGAGATAGGAGGCAAGAAAGCAGTCATGAGGGAAAGAGATGTAAGGATTAGTTGAGATGGCCTTGGCAGGAAATATATAGTTTGGATGAGCAAGATATCTGTGATAGAGGTTTGGCAGGTGGTCCAAGAAAAAGGTTAGTTAAGAGATTAGAAAGATTATTGTGAGGAAAAGACATGGGATCAGCTGAGAGAGTGAATGCAGCGAGAAAAATTGGAGAGTGTTGGAGACAATATTTAGGAAACAGCTGTCAGTAGAAGAGAGTTTGAAGTTGGCCCAAGATGAAGATTAGAAAGATTTGTTGGAAGAGATGGAAAAATCAGTTAAGATGAATACAGCAAGAAATAGTGATTGAGATGAAGTAGTTAAGAGGCTGAGGATATCAGTGGAAGAGGCTTGGAAGATTTATTGTCTCAGAAAGGTTAGTTAGGAAACATTTCTCACGAGGGGAAGGGATGGATAGAAGAGGCATGGAAGGATTAATGTTGCCTCAAAAAGGTTTGTTAGGAGGCAGAGATTTCTCACGAGAGAAAGAGATGGATAGGCAATTTGAGAATGAATACAGTGAGAAAAATTGGATATGAGTGCTTGAGAATAAAATTTTTAGGAAACTGACTAGATAGATACACTGGAAGATGCTTGGAAGGTGGCCCAGGAGAAAGGTTAGGAGACTAGAATGATTTGTTGCGGGGGAAGGAGTTGGAATTATCAGGTGAAACTATAATGACAAGAAATATTTAGGAGAGAATGAGGAAGGTATAGGTAGAAGAGACTTGGAAGGTGGTCCACGAAAAAAGTTAGGAGTCTAGAAGATTTTATTGCGAAAGGAGATTGATCAGTTGAGACGGTATTAAATATCGTTAGAAAAGTTGGAGAGGCTTGATTAAGAAATGGCTGTGAAAGATATCAGTGGAAGAGACAGAAGGTGGCCCAAGAGGAAGGTTTACGAGGGAAAGAGATGGAAGAATCTGATATGATAATGAATACAGTAAGAAAGATTGAATTGGGATGCTTGAGACAAATTTTTCGGAGAGACAAAGACGTCAGTGGAAGAGAGAAGGTGGCCCAAGAGGAGGAATGGGAGGGATTTGTTGTGAGGGAAAGAGATGGAAGAATGTGATACAATGAATACAGACTTTTGGAAAGACTGAGGAAGATATCAGTGGAAGAGACTTGGAATGTTTAATTTGGCACTAGAGAACATGTTGGACTGCAGTTTGAAATTGTAAATATGCAGTCCACCATCCTCCTCTGGTTTGGAGAGGAGGACGTTGGTGTAACTGGACACTGGAATTGCCCAGTACAGTTGGTAAGCATGGGTTGACGGAGTTAGAAGGGAGTGAGAATCATTCTAGAAAGATTGGAAATCTGGGCAGTAATGTAATTAGGATATCTAGGCCAATAGAGGAACAGGAAAGTATTAGAAGAAGATTGAAAAAGTTGTTGTGGCTCTAGTGAACATGGTGGACTGCAGGCTGAAACATTCACTCGGCAGTTCACCATCCTCCTTTCCACGATAGGGAAGGAGGTGAAGAATGTTAACTTTGAAACTCTGCTGCCAGGTTAAATTTGTTGGGAGAGAGGACTGATCAGGAAAATAAGAACAGTTGGTTAAGGGAGGGGGGATGACACTTATAGGATAGGAAAAGTAGATGGGGATATGCCAGTACTAGAATAGAATAGAACTGTTTAGTGATGGAAAACAGTAAATGCCTTATGAGATTAGGATTCAGTATGTAGTCGAATAACACCTAATCAAACCTAGAACTAACCTAACTAATCGTAGCCTTACCCAGCCTAAACTTATGGAGTGTTTATAGTTTTGCACCCCAAGACAGTTCTGTCATAATCTAGTACAGCTGAATTTTTGTCGTTATTTTTCTGTCCTGTAGGTGACGTGTTTTAAGTGTCAGGGTTTGGGAGGGGAATAATGGTAGTGCAACCCCAGGCCTATTTGAACAATTGCTCTTCTACTACAGTCCATTATCCTCGTTTCAGTGGATAGGGAAGAAACTGAAGGATGATTGTAGCAGGAAGAGAGAGAGGATAAGAAGTTAGTTGAAGAAGAGGAAGAAATGGGAGAGGATGGGAAGATTTTGTTAGATCTGCATAGGAATAGGAGGAAGTGAGACCTGCTTAGGAATAGGTTGAGGGGGAAGGGAATGGGCAAGACATGGAGGGTCAGTAAAATAGGGTGATTGGTTAGGTGAGAAAGGAAAAATATGATTAGAAGAGGATGGAACATTTCTCTGGAGAGATTAAAAGAGTTGTGACGGATTGGGAACAGGTAAAAGAAGTTTTCACCTGACATTGGGCCGCTTGCACAACTTGAATACAATACAGTGTTGTAGATACAAAAAAATCTGATAGGGAAGAGTAAACGAGGTATAGTTGTTTTTAGCCCCAACTTGATGGACAGCAGAGTGAAGTTAACATTACTACAATATCCTCATTTATGTAGAATGGGAAGAGATTTTCTTTAACTGTATAAATAGAAGAAAGTGGGCAAAGATAAGTTGGAGCGGGAGGAAAAAGACTTGAGGAAGATACAGGAAGGTTGGGAGTAGACAATGGAAGTGAGGCAACTGGAAAGATCATTCAGGAAAGGGGAAGGAGTGAGCAAAGATTTTCCTCAATAAGATGTGGGCCACTTTCACAAGTTTGTTACAATGCCATACATGCACGAATTAAGTTGGATGTGAAACATGAACTTGACGGACTGCAGATTGAGGTTTCCCTTGTCTGTCAGTCCGCCATCCTTTCATATGATAGGAGAGTTAGATGTGTTTTTACAGGAAGCGTGGAATAGAGCGGACAAATATCTGTCGGAACCAGGAGGAAAAAGGGATCAGGGAAGTGAGTGAATTGGAGAGTCTGCTCAGTAGAGGGAAGAGTGAGCAAAGGTTGCTCTGGTATGACTGTATTAGGAATAAGTTGAGTGAAGAAGTTATTGAAGAATAGAACTGGATGTCGAAAGATCATTCAAGATAGAGGCAGGGGTGAGCAAAGATGCTCAGAGAATGACTGGACTAGAAGTAGGGTGAAGAAATTATTGAAGAAGCTTGGGTGAGCGAAGATAGCTCAGAGAATGACTGGACTAGAAGTAGGTTGAAGAAATGATTGATGAACAGAACTGGAAGTGTTCAGGAGAGAAAAAGGGCTGAGCAAACATTGCTCTGGAATGGGTGGACTATACTGAGGAGTAGGATGAAGAAACTGAAAAATAAAGTTGGAGAGAGACAAGGACTCTAGAAGTATGGGGACAGAATGATTGAGTAGGTATATAGGATTATTTCCCTCGTCTGACATCCGGGCTATTTCCACAATTCCGAGCCATAGTTGCGTGAAATTTGATGAGCTTCAGGAATGCGGTAGAAATGAGTCTCAGTTCCTCGTTAATAAGATCTGGGCCACTTCCACAAGTTTGTTACCAAGCCATATGTGCATGAATTAAGTTGAAATGAAAAATGAACTTGACGGACTGCAGATTGCAGTTGCCCTTCTGTCAGTCCGCCATCCTTTCATATGATAGGAGAGTTTAGTGATGTGTTTTTACAGGAAGCGTGGAATAGAGCGGACAAATATCTGTTGGAACCTGGAGGAAATAGTGATTAGGGAAGTGAGTGAATTGGAGAGTCTGTTTAGTAGAGGGAAGGGTGAGCAAAGGTTGCTCAGGTATGACTGGATTAGGTATAAGTTGAATGAAGAAGTTATTGAAGAACAGAACTGGATGTCGAAAGATCATTCAAGACAGAGGCAGGGGTGAGCAAAGATGCTTAGAGAATGACTGGACTAGATGTAGGGTGAAGAAATTATTGAAGAAGCAGGAGTGAGCAAAGATTGTTCAGAGAATGACTGGACTAGGACTAGGGTGAAATAATTATTGAAAAATAGAACTGGATGTGGAAAGATCGTTAAGGAAAGAGGAAGGCCTGAATTGCTGGACTATACTTATTAGATGGATGAAGAAATTGATGAATAAAGGTGGAGAGAGACGAGGACTCTTAATTTCTTAGACGTATGATGAAGAAATTGACGAATAAAGCTGGAAAGAGACGAGGACAGAATGATTGAGTAGGTATATAGGATTATATCCCTCGTCTGACATCCGGGCTATTTCCACAATACCAGGCCATAGTTGTGTGAATTTCGATGAGCCTCAGGAATGTGGTAGAAATGAGTCTAGATTGCTCGTTAATAAGTTCTGGGCCACTTCCACAAGTTTGTTACCAATCCATACCTGCACGAATTAAGTTGATGTGAATCATGAACTTGACAGAGTGCAGATTGAGGTTGCCCTTCTCTGTCAGTCCGCCCTCCTTTCATATTATAGGAGAGTTAAGGAATGTGGTTTTACAGGAAGCGTGGAGTATAGAGGGGAAATATGTGTCGGACCTGGAGGAAAAAGGGATTAGGGAAGTGAGTGAATTGGAGAGTTTGTTCAGTGGCGGAAGGATTGAACGAAGTTTGCATAGGTATGACAGGATTAGGTGTAAGTTGAATGAAGAAATTATGGAAAAATTTTGCTGGATGGCGAAAAATCATTCAAGACAGAGGTTGGGGTGAGCAAAAATTGCTCAGAAATTGACTGGACTAGATGTAGGGTGAAGAAATTATTGAAGGAGCAGGGGTGAACAAATACTGCTCAGAGAATGACTTGACTAGAAGTAGGGTTAATTAATTATTGAAGAATTGAACTGGATGTGGAAAGTTTGTTTAGGAGAGAATAAGGGCTGAGCAAAAATCGCTCCGGAATGGCTGGACTATACTTAGGAGTAGGATGAACAAATTGAGGAATAAAGGTGAAAAGAGACGAGGACAGAATGATTGAGTAGGTACATAGGATTATTTCTCTCGTCTGATCTCCGGGCTATTTCCATAGTACCGAGCCATAGTTGCTTGGAATTCAATGAGCCTCAGGAATGCGGTAGAAAAGTGTCTAGGTTGCTCGTTAATAAGATCTTGGCCACTTCCACAAGTTTGTTACCAAGCCGTAGGTGCATGAATTAAGTTGATATGAATATGATCTTGACGGACTACACATTGCGTTTGCCCTTCTCTGTCAGTCTGCCATCCTGTCATATGATAGGATCATTAAGGGATATGTTTTTACAGGAAGTGTGGAACAGAGCGGAAAATATCTGTCGGAAGCAGGAGGAAAAAGGGATTAGGGAAGTTAGTGAATTGGAGAGTCTGTTCAGTAGAGGGAAGAGTGAACAAAAGTTGCACAGGTATGACTGGATTAGGTATAAGTTGAATGAAGAAGTTATTGAAGAACAAAACTTGATGTCAATCGATCATTGAAGACAGAGGCAGGGGTGAGCAAAGATGCTTAGAGAATGACTGGACTAGAAGTAGGGTGAAGAAATTTTTGAAGAAGCAGGGGTGAGCAAAGATTGTTCAGAGAATCACTGGACTAGGACTAGGGTGAAATAATTATTGAAGAATAGAACTGGATGTGGAAACATCGTTCAGGAGAGAGGAAGGGCTGGGCACTGATTGCTCTGGAATGGCTGGACTATACTTAGGAGTAGAATGAAGAAATTGAGGAATAAAGGTGGGGAGAGATGAAGAGTCTTAACTACTTAGACCTATGATGATGAAATTGAGGAATAATGGTTGAAAGAGACGAGGACAGAACGACTGAGTAGGTATATAGGATTATATACCTTGTATGACATCCGGGCTGTTTCTACAATACCTAACCATAGTTGCGTGAAATTCTATGTGCCTCAGGAATGCGGTAGAAATCAGTCTAGGTTCTTCGTTAATAAAATCTGAGCCACTTCCACACGTTTGTTACCAAGCCGTTCCTGCATGAATTAAGTTGTTGTGAAACATGAACCTTACGTACTTCGGATTGAGGTTGCCCTTCTCTGTCAGTCCGTCATCCTTCATATGATAGCAGAGTTAAGGGATGTGTTTTTACAGGAAGCGTGGAGTATAGCAGACAATAATGTGTCGGAACCTGGAGCAAAAAGGGATTAGGGAAGTGAGTGAATTGGAGAGTTTGTTCAGTGGAGGAAGGATTGAGCAAAGGTTGCACAGGTATGACTGGATTAGGTGTAAGTTGAATGAAAAAGTTATTGAGGAACAGAACTGGATGTCGAAAGATCATTCAAGACAGAGGCAGGGGTGAGCAAAAATTGTTCAGAGAGTGACTGGACTAGATGTCGGGTGAAGAAATTATTGAAGAGGCAGGGGTGAGCAAATACTGTCCAGAAAATGACTGGACCAGAAGAAGGGTGAATTAATTATTGAAGAATAGAACTGGATGTGGAAAGATCGTTCAGGAGAGAGGAAGGGCTGAGGAAAGATAGCTCCGGAATGGCTGGACTTTACTTAGGAGTAGGATGAAGAAATTGAGGAATAAAGGTGAAAAGAGACGAGGACAGAACGATTGAGTAGGTATACAGGATTATTTCCCTCGTCTGACATCCGGGGTATTTCCACAATACCGATCCATAGTTGCGTGAAATTCAATGAGCCTCAGGAATGCGGTAGAAATGTGTCTAGGTTCTTCGTTAATAAGATCTTGGCCACTTCCACAAGTTTGTTACCAAGTTATAGGTGCATGAATTAAGTTGATATGAAATATGATCTTGACGGACTGCAGATTGCGGTTGCCCTTCTCTGTCAGTACGCCATCCTTTCATGTCATAGGAGTGTTAAGGGACGTGTTCTTACAGGAAGCGTGTAATAGAACGAAAAGATATCTGTCGGAAGGAGGAAGAAAAAGGGATTAGGGAAGTTAGTGAATTGAAGAGTCTGTACAGTAGAGGGAAGGGTGAGCAAAGGTTGCACAGGTATGACTGGATTAGGTGTAAGTTGAATGAAGAAGTTATTGAAGAACAGAACTGGATGTCGAAAGATCATTCAAGACTGAGGCGGGGGTGAGCAGATTGCTCAGAGAATGATTGGACAAGAAGTAGGGTGAAGAAATTTTTGAAGAAGCAGGGGTGAGCAAAAACTGCTCAGAGAATGACTGGACTAGAAGTAGGGTGAGGAAATTATTGAAGAATAGAACTGGATGTGGAAAGATCGTTCAGGAGAGAGGAAGGGGTGAGCAAAGATTCCTCTGGAATGGCTGGACAATACTGTACTTAGGAGTAAGATGAAGAAATTGAGGAGTAAAGGTGGAGAGAGATGAGGACTTCTATCTATTGCCAGACACCATAATCCCGTAAGGGGTTAGGACTTAATTACTTAAAAGTCTGACGAAGAAATTGAGGAATAAATGTGGAAAGAGACGAGGACAGAATGATTGAGTAGGTATATAGGGTTATTTTCCTTGTCTGACATTTAGGCTATTTTCACAATACCGAGCCATAGTTGCGTGAAATTCTGTGAGCTTCAGGAATGCTGTAGGAATGATTCTAGGTTCCTCGTTAATAATAATATCTGGGCCACTTCCACAAGTTTGTTACCAAGCCATAGGTGCATGAATTAAGTTGATATGAAAAATGAACTTGACAGACTGCAGATTGTGGTTGCTCTTCTCCGTCAGTCCACCTTTCTCCTATAATATGATATGAGAGTAAAGGGACACGTTTTTAAAGGAAGCGTGGAATAGAGGGGACAAATATCTGTCGGAATCTGGAGGAAAAAGGGATTAGGGAAGTGAGTGAATTGGAGAGTCTGTTCAGTAGAGGGAGGAGTGAGCAAAAACATCTCAGGTACGAATGGCTTAGGTAGTTATAAATTAATTGAAGAACAGAACTGGATGTCGAAAGATCATTCAAGACCGAGGTGGGGGTGAGCAGATTGCTCAGAGAATGATTGGACTAGAAGTAGGGTGAAGAAATTTTTGAAGAAGTAGGGGTGAACAAAAACTGCTCAGAGAATGACTGGACTAGAAGTAGGGTGAGGAAATTATTGAAGAATAGAACTGGATGTGGAAAGATCTTTCAGGAGAGAGGAAGGGGTGAGCAAAGATTCCTCTGAAACGGCTGGACTATACTTAGGAGTAGGGTGAAGAAATTGAGGAGTAAAAGTGAAGAGAGATGAGGACTCTTAATTACTTAGAAGTACAATGAAGAAATTGAGGAATAAAGGTGGAAATAGATGAGGACAGAAAGACTGAGTTGGTATATAGGATTATTTTCTTGGTCTGACATCCGGGCTATTTCCGCAGTACCGAGCCACAGTTGCGTGAAATTCGATGAGCCTCAGGAACGCGGTAGAAATGAGTCTAGGTTCCTTGTTAATAATATCTGGGCCACTTGGACAAGTTTGTTACCAAGCCGTAGGTGCATGAATTAAGTTGATATGAAAAATGAATATGATGGACTGCAGATTGCGGTTGCCCTTCTCCGTCAGTTCACCTTTCTCCTATAATATGAGAGTAAAGGGACGTATTTTTATAGGAAGCGTGGAATAGAGCGTAGAAATATCTGATGGAACCATGAGGTTAAAGGGATTAAGGAAGTGAGTGAATTGGAGAGTCTGTTCAGTAGAGGGAGGAGTGAGTAAAGATCGCTCAGGTATGAATGGATTAGGTAACTATAAGGTAAATGAAGAAGTTATTGAGGAACAGAACTGGATGTCAAAAGATTATTGACGACAGAGGCAGGGGTGAGCAGACTGCACAGAGAATGAGTGGACTAGAAGTAGGGTGAAGGACTATACTTAGGAGTAGGATGAAGAAATTGAGGAGTAAAGGTGCAGAGATGAGGACTCTTAATTACTTAAAAGTACGATGAAGAGATTGAGGAATAAAGGTGTAAAGAGACGAGGACAGAATGATTGAGTAGGTATATAGGATTATTTTCTTTGTCTGACATCCGGGTATTTCCACAATACCGAGCCATAGTTGCGTGAAATTCGATGAGCTTCAGGAATGCTGTAGGAATGATTCCAGGTTTCTCGTTAATAATATCTGGGCCACTTGCACAAGTTTGTTACCAAGCCGTAGGTGCATGAATTAAGTTGATATGAAAAATGAACTTGACGGACTGCAGATTGCGGTTGCTCTTCTCCGTCAGCCCACCTTTCTCCTATAATATGATGTGAGAGTAAAGGAACGTGTTCTTAAAGGAAGCATGGAATAGAGGGGACAAATATCTGTCGGAACCTGAAGGAAAAAGGGATTAGGGAAGTGAGTGAATTGAAGAGTCTGTTCAGTAGAGGGAGGAGTGAGCAAAAACTCCTTGGGTACGAATGGATTAGGTAGTTATAAATTAAATGAAGTTATTGAAGAGCAGAACTGGATCTTGAAAGATCATTCAAGACCAAGGCGGGGGTGAGCAGATTGCTCAGAGAATGATTGGACTAGAAGTAGGGTGAAGAAGTTTTTGAAGAAGCAGGGGTGAGCAAAAAATGCTCAGAGAATGACTGGATTAGAAGTAGGGTGAGGAAATTATTGAAGAATAGAACTGGATGTAGAAAGATCGTTCAGGAGAGAGGAAGGGGTAAGCAAAGATTCCTCTGGAATGGCTGGACTATACTTAGGAGTAGGATGAAGAAATTGAGGAGTAAAGGTGCAGAGATGAGGACTCTTAATTACTTAAAAGTACGATGAAGAGATTGAGGTATAAAGGTGGAAAGAGATGAGGACAGAATGCTTGAGTAGGTATATAGGATTATTTTAATTCTCTGAGATCCGGGCTATTTCCACAATACCGAGCCATAGTTGCGTGAAATTCGATGAGCTTCAGGAATGCTGTAGGAATGATTGTAGGTTCCTCGTTAATAATATCTGGGCCACTTCCACAAATTTGTTACCAAGCCGTAGGTGCATGAATTAAGTTGATATGAAAAATGAACTTGACGGACTGCAGATTGTGGTTGCTCTTAGCTGTCAGCCCACCTTTCTCCTATAATATGATATGAGAGTAAAGGGACGTGTTTTTAAAGGAAGCATGGAATAGAGTGGACAAATATCTGTCGGAACCTGGAGGAAAAAGGGATTAGGGAAGTGAGTGAATTGGAGAGTCTGTTTAGTAGAGGGCAGAGTGAGCAAAAACCTCTCGGGTACGAATGGCTTAGGTAGTTATAAATTAAATGAAGAAGTTATTGAAGAGCAGAACTGGATGTCGAAAGATCATTTAGGAGAGAAGCAGGGGTGAGCAAAAACTGCTCAGAGAATGACTGGACTAGAAGTAGGGTGAGGAAATTATTGAAGAATAGAACTGGATGTGGAAAGATCGTTCAGAACAGAGGAAGGGGTAAGCAAAGATTCCTCTGGAATGGCTGGACTATACTGTACTTAGAAGTAGGATGAAGAAATTGAGGAGTAAAGGTGAAGAGAGATGAGGACTTAATTACATAAAAGTACGATGAAGAAATTGATCAATAAAGGTGGAAAGAGACGAGGACAGAATGATTGAGTAGGTATATAGGATTATTTTCCTTGTCTGACATCCGGGCTATTTCCACAATACCGAGCCATAGTTGTGTGAAATTCGATGAGCTTCAGGAATGCTGTAGGAATGATTCTAGGTTCCTCGTTAATAATATCTGGGCCACTTCCACAAGTTTGTTACCAAGCCGTAGGTGCATGAATTAAGTTGATATGAAAAATGAACTCAGCGGACTGCAGATTGTGGTTGCTCTTATCCGTCAGCCTACCTTTCTCCTATAATATGATATGAGAGTAAAGGGACGTGTTTTAAAAGGAAGCGTGGAATAGAGCGTAGAAATATCTGTCGGAACCTGGAGGAAAAAGGGATTAGGGAAGTGAGTGAATTGGAGAGAGTGTTTAGTAGAGGGAGGAGTGAGCAAAAACCACTCGGGTACCAATGGCTTAGGTAGTTATAAATTAAATGAAGAAGTTATTGAAGAGCACAACTGGATGTCGAAAGATCATTCAAGACCGAGGCGGGGGTGAGCAGATTGCTCAGAGAATGATTGGACTGGAAGTAGGGTGAAGAAATTTTTGAAGAAGCAGGGGTGAGCAAAAACTGTTCAGAGAATGACTGGACTAGAAGTAGGGTGAGGAAATTTGAAGAATAGAACAGGATGTAGAAAGATCGTTAGGGAGAGAGGAAGGGGTAAGCAAAGATTCCTCTGGAATGGCTGGACTATACTTACAAGTCGGATGAAGAGATTGAGGAGTAAAGGTGGAGAGATGAGGACTCTTAATTACTTAAAAGTACGATGAAGAGATTGAAGAATGAAGGTGGAAAGAGACGAGGACAGAATGATTGAGTAGGTATATAGGATTATTTTCCTTGTCTGACATCCGGGCTATTTCCACAATACCGAGCCATAGTTGCGTGAAATTCGATGAGCTTCAGGAATGCTGTAGGAATGATTCTAGGTTCCTCGTTAATAATATCTGGGCCACTTCCACAAGTTTGTTACCAAGCCGTAGGTGCATGAATTGATATGAAAAATGAACTTGACGGACTGCAGATTGCGGTTGCTCTTCTCCGTCAGTCCACCTTTCTCCTATAATATGATATGAGAGTAGAGGGACATGTTTTTAAAGGAAGCGTGGAATAGAGTGTAGAAATATCTGTCGGAACCTGGAGAAAAAAGGGATTAGGGAAGTGAGTGAATTGGAGAGTCTGTTCAGTAGAGCGAGGAGTGAGCAAAAACCGCTCGGGTACGAATGGATTAGGTAGTTATAAATTAAATGAAGAAGTTATTGAAGAACAGAACTGGATGTCGAAAGATAATTCAAGACCGAGGCAGGGATGAGCAGATTGCTCAGAGAATGATTGGACAAGAAGTAGGGTGAAGAAATTTTTGAAGAAGCAGGGGTGAGCAAAAACTGCTCAGAGAATGACTGGACTAGAAGTAGGGTGAGGAAATTATTGAAGAATAGAACTGGATGTGGAAAGATCGTTCAGGAGAGAGGAAGAGGTGAGCAAAGATTCCTCTGGAATGGCTGGACTATACTGTACTTAGGAGTAGGATGAAGAAATTGAGGAGTAAGGTGGAGAGATGAGGACTTAATTACTTAAAAGTCTGATGAAGAAATTGAGGAATAAAGGTGGAAAGAGACGAGGACAGAATGATTGAGTAGGTATATAGGATTATTTTCCTTGTCTGACATCCGGCCTATTTTCACAATACCGAGCCATAGTTGCGTGAAATTCGATGAGCTTCAGGAATGCTGTAGGAATGATTCTAGGTTCCTCGTTAATAATATCTGGGCCACTTGGACAAGTCTGTTACCAAGCCGTAGGTGCATGAATTAAGTTGATATGAAAAATGAACTTGACGGACTGCAGATTGCGGTTGCCCTTCTCCGTTAGTCCACCTTTCTCCTATAATATGATATGAGAGTAAAGGGACATGTTTTTAAAGGAAGTGTGGAATAGAGCGGACAAATATCTGTCGGAACCTGGAGGAAAAAGGGATTAGGGAAGTGAGTGAATTCTAGAGAGTGTTCAGTAGAGGGAGGAGTGAGCAAAAACAGCTCAGGTACGAATGGCTTAGGCAGTTATAAATTTTATTAAGAAGTTATTGAAGAACAGAACTGGATGTCGAAAGATCATTCAAGACCGAGGCGGATGTGAGCAGATTGCTCAGAGAATGATTGGACTAGAAGTAGGATGAAAAAATTTTTGAAGAAGCAGGGGTGAGCAAAAACTGCTCAGAGAATGACTGGACTAGAATTAGGGTGAGGAAATTATTGAAGAATAGAACTGGATGTGGAAAGATCGTTCAGGAGAGAGGAAGGGGTGAGCAAAGATTCCTCTGGAATGGCTGGACTATACTTAGGAGTAGGATGAAGAAATTGAGGAGTAAATGTGGAGAGAGATGAGGACTTTTAATTACTTAGAAGTACGATGAAGAAATTGAGGAATAAAGGTGGAAAGAGATGAGGACAGAATGATTGAGTAGGTATATAGGATTATTTTCTTGGTCTGACAGCCGGGCTATTTCCGCAATACCGAGCCACAGTTGCGTGAAATTCGATGAGCCTCAGGAACGCGGTATAAATGAGTCTAGTTTCCATGTTAATTATGTCTGGGCAACTTGCACAAGTTTGTTACCAAGCCGTAGGTGCATGAATTAAGTTGATATGAAAAATGAATATGATGGACTGCAGATTGCGGTTGCCCTTCTCCGTCAGTTCACCCTTCTCCTATAATATGAGAGTAAAGGGACTTAGCGTGGAATAGAGCGTAGAAATATCTGTCGGAACCATGAGGTTAAAGGGATTAAGGATGTGAGTGAATTGGAGAGTCTGTTCAGTAGAGGAAGTAAGTAAAGATCGCTCAGGTATGAATGTATTAGGTAGGTATAAGGTAAATGAAGAATTTATTGAGGAACAGAACTGGATGTCGAAAGATTATGGAAGACAGAGGCAGGGGTGAGCAGACTGCTCAGAGAATGACTGGACTAGAAGTAGGGTGAAGGACTATACTTAGGAGTAGGATGAAGAAATTGAGGAGTAAAGGTGGAGAGATGAGGACTCTTAATTACTTAAAAGTATGATGAAGAGATTGAGGAATAAAGGTGAAAAGAGACGAGGACAGAATGATTGAGTAGGTATATAGGATTATTTTCCTTGCCTGACATCCGGGCTATTTCCACAATACCGAGCCATAGTTGCGTGAAATTCGATGAGCTTCAGGAATGCTGTAGGAATGATTCTAGGTTCCTCGTTAATAATATCTGGGAAACTTCCACAAGTTTCTTACTAAGCCGTAGGTGCATGAATTAAGTTGATATGATAAATGAACTTGACGGACTGCAGATTGCGGTTGCTCTTCTCCGTCAGTCCACCTTTCTC
>JAGKTI010025050.1:0-12746 GCA_018397915.1 Birgus latro
CATCGTTTCATTTTTCTCATGTCTTGAGATACCAAAAATTTGATTAATTATATTGTCCATACCTTCGTGAGTCGACTTTATATATATATTATTTCCATCATCCCCTCCCTGAAAAAGCATGCTCCATTTTTTTCTTTTTACCATACTCTTTTGAACGTGTTTTACTTTTCATACCAATTGGGCTAAGAAATTTACATAGCAATTTTAATTATAGTACTCTTATAGACTCTGCCTCCAATTAGTCAACATTATAAATGATTTTGAGGGATAATCCTTAAGCTGATAGTGGGCTTACATGCTAAAATCACGAATAGAATGGCAAATTAAAATCTAAGTCATTAAACACACACAAATAGGCTAGCAACATCAGCTTTCAAAAATACATCTTTATATTTGTATTTATATATATCCACAGAGGCAAAACGATGAATCAAAAAATTCTAAAAAAAGTGTTAATGGAAAAAGATCACCACTTAACAGTACTACAACACGAATAACTGTGAAAAAATTATCACGAGTTCTACGTACTCTTTTAAGAATCACTTCCCACACCCAAAATTTGCAAAGCGAACTGAGGCTATTGATGACATGTATGTGTATATATATATATATGTTTTTCCTGCCAAACACATTCTTTGACAGACCGACAACCACGAATACGTTATATAGTGTTTATGTCACGCTTAAGACAACAACAGTTATTATTTAGTCCATATTTACTAAACATAGTTGTTTTGTCAATTAAGAATAAAAAGCTTGTCTTTGTTTTAATGCAGACACTGAAGGCTTTGTAGGATAATTGCTTTCTTTGTCCGGATGGCTCCTAGCAAGAGTAGACTTAGGAAGGAATTAAGAAAAGTAATTGAAAAAATATCTATCTCTTCTTATTCACCTAACTAACTACACGAGTTCACGTAAAATTATATATCAAACACTTCGAAAAATTACCCTTTGTAAGGTTTTTGATAAGCTTGTAGACATGCTGTAGGTATTATTTAGTTTACACAGCAACCACCCACGGGAGGTAAAAACGGTGTGGGCATGCGTCAAAGCCGAAGTGGAAGGAGCCATGAACCTGGGCCTCGACGCACAAAGAAACTTATGATCAGTTGTGTCATAACTTTTGACATTTTTCTTCTAAGAGGGACATGGAAGAGAGTGGCAAAGACCTCTTATAGTTCTTCATATTCCTGCAAAAACAAATCATAGGTGTGAGGGAAAATTAATCCTGTAAGTGAGATTTGTTTTTCCGGGATGGATAGAGAAGAAAAAGTACTGAAACTTCCCTTGTCATTTGTTCTCCCTGCTAATTAAAAATCTAAGTTATGACGTGCAATTGGTCATAAGTTTGTTAGTGAATCCCAGCCTTGATTGGTGGAGAAGGAGGAGCCACCGAGAGACGCAAGGGCCCGCCAGCCAATGAGAAGGGTCGGTGGGCGGAGCTAGCGAGCGGCATGAGCACTGAGAGACACGTAAACAAACACCTCGATCCTCACCATTAAAAACAATGATTGTGCTTCGGTTGGGGTTGCTAGGGGGGGTGGCTGGGCCTGTCTGGAGGTGGATAAAGAGGAGGGGGTTAAAAAATGTATAGAAATGCCTTAAAATTACGACAAAAGTTCGGACATTCGGTGCGACACGATGGAAAAACAAAGATTCACAACTGCTCGATGCCGGCCCAAGCAGTCACATTGTTAAGTGTATGTTACATTATAAACAACCACACAGACATGAGGACCTAAGACTACTTGTTAAGCAGCTCAGGAAGAGAAGGACAAATTCCCCTCTCCCTGTGTATATGAGAATCCAATCGTCTTTTTGAACTCTCGTCGGTCAGAACTCGTGTGGCTGGTAGGTATATCACAGCCTAGCGTTCGCTCTCAATCCATCTAGGCTTCTGAACCCCATTGAGCGAGGCCTCGAGTGTTTAGTGGAACCCATCTGTTTAGGCCACAATTCCATCTTAGAACTCCATATGAACAGGCCTCAAAACCATGTGAAGCCCACCTTATGAGGCCTCAAAGCCTTACTGAATCATACTTCAAGAGATTCAAAACGATAATGAATCTCGTATTATAAGGCTTCGAAACCACACGAAGTCCATCTTAATAGGCTTTGAAACCACAATGAATCTCTCTGATTGTGATCCCAAAGTCTGTAGTATTGGAACCCATCATCAGAGGATTTAATAACACTTGAGAATCACGTTTGGCAATGGCATCCCAATGTATAAACGTAGTTCCACTGAAATCTATAACTACCAGCTTCTTCCCTTTCTCCGTTGCTCTGTAAATCCTGGAATTGAAATATTGTGTGCCATGTTCAAATATTGTTTTTTTTTTTCCTTTTTTTCCACAATTCAGAATCCTTGAGTGGGGCCAAAAATTCCTAAATAAAGGATAAGTCAGATGGGTCAGGAAGTGTTGATGTTTTGGGGAATTTATTGATTAACTTTTTGACATGGTACATCGAAGTCGAAGCATTTTTTTAACACTCATAGTTTTCGTTCCCACTCTAATGGCATGCAAAAAAACACTGATGCCCAAGTATGGAAAGATGAATCTCTCTCCGCAAGGGTCTTGAAATTTGTGTCTGGAGCTTCGAACCACACGCCACAAAACAGGTCACCCTTTGAACCCTCTTTGCCCCAGTTTGAACCCCGCAGTGCCCCGTCCCCCCAGGAAATAGCCCCTCCCCTGAAATGCCCCCAGAAGTGCCCCCCTCCCAGACCCAGCCACAAAAATGCACCCCCTAGCATTGAGTGCAGAACATTTATTGACATCACACTCCATTACACTTAGTTAATTAGGAAATACAGTCTATCTTGGTATTCTTTCCTCATTAAAATTATCACATTCATGTTTATGTATATATATTTATATATTTATATGTATCAGTTTGTATATATATATTTCAGTATTTACATAGAAATGGGGGTTTGTGAGGGGGGAAATATTGGAAGGGGTCCTACAGCCAAGGATGATTTAAAAAAGGTCATTTCTCTTGACCTAAGTCCTCGGCTACTGTAAATAAGGTCACCGTAGACAATGATGAGGGAGATAATGAGGGAAATGGAGGAGAGAGGGATAGAAGGAAGGAGGAAGGGAGTGATGGGTGACACTGATGCTGAGGTGAAGGGCAGGGAGGACTGAGGAGGGGAGACCCATCAACCTGATCCCTTTTGACTCACCTGTGACTCATTTTTTTTTACTTATTGATTCTGATGTGATTGATTTTTGACTCACTTTGACATGACTATGATTTTTTTCTCTCTCACATTTAGGTGCATTGTGACTCATTTTTGGCAAATATAACTCCACTGTGACTTTAATCATCATGATCAGTTTGTTACATTAATTATTTTTACTCATTTCCACATTACTTTTGAGTACTTTTTTTTTTTTTAATACCGGCACCCTTATAATATTTTCTTTTTTTTTTCTATTTGATCTTATACCAGTGTCATTCTATAACACTAAATGTTTATTATAAAAAAAAACTAAATATATAACAGCCTTTTGTAATATATATGCGACGTTTACGTATCACTTTATTTATGTGATTTTTTTTGTAGCATATAGATATCAGATTTTCCCAAAACTTACTTATTAAATTTTTGAAGAATAGTTAAGTCTGTGAACTCAGGTTGAAGGTCAAGGAAGAGGGTGTGGGAGAGGAGGGAATAATAATCTTCCCTCTCCCCCTCCACCTCCCTCCCTCCCTCCTCTTTCCTCAGCTCTCCGTTGTAATTGGGGTGAGGGTGGCAAGCGAGGTGACCACTCGAGATGAAGGGGCAGGTCAGCTTAGGTCAGGTCAGGCCAAATTAGCGAAGAATATTGGCGGGGCATCAGTTAACCCCTTATCAGTTAATTCTCTTCGTCGTAAATTTTTGCTGTGGTTATTTTGTAGCTGGTTGCAATCTTTAATTAGCTTTTTTATTACTACTACTATTCACTGCTGTTAATACTTTTCATGATATTTCAGACTGTGTAATACTTCTCGTCTGCATTATAAATCTCAAATGCATGCAAATTTTATGTTAATTTTAGTGATATTATGACTGATTCTTTGTCCTCTTTGATCTGACCTGTCCTACCAACCGGGAAAATGGAAAAGGAAATGACAGGGGAAAAAAAATAACATCAGTAGTTGTAGCACCATCAATAAGCCGAACAACACTCAGTTTAGCCACGCCCTCGCTGCGCCTCGTCCAATGAGAATCCAGCTTTTTGGCCGAGGGGGTGAAGAGAAGCGTTGTCATTGGAGGAGCGCAGCGGAGGGGCGTACACACAGAACACATCCTTCAGACACTTTAAAAAGGGGAGAGTTTAGGACACCAAAAGGAAATTCCACACTTAAAGCCCACGCTTCTTCCCTCAATCAACCTGTTTTAATGTCTTCAGTACCGTTATTCCGTATTTCAGTGCTACCTCCGGATGATTTTATTCATTTTAGAGATTCTTGGAGCCATGGGTTTTTTGATACAGCTCCCACTGACCCGTTCACTAAAAAAGGTCTCCTATAAGTTCAAAAATAAAATCGCCTGAAGGTAACAAGAGAAAATCAGTGAAATATAACTCCTGGTGCAAGTGGTGAACGTAGCACACACTCTCTCTCTCTTGTATTAAAATTTGTGTCCCGTTTCCTTGTCCTGTAAAAATTTAAATCATATTGTTGTCGCTACAGAAGTCTTGTTATAAAGGATTTGTTTAATACGTCACTTGGCTGGCTGTAGAAAACGAGAATTCGGCTCACAGAAGATGGGAATATGGTTGCCTGAGTTTAACACGGTAGTTTTAAGTTGCATAACAGTGATGGACCTTGGTATTTGGTTTTTGAATACTGGGAATTGCATCTTAAAGCTTAATGGTTTTGATTGCCTACAGTCACTATATTGGTAGCAGTTGTATAATTGCCATGCTTCCAGATTTTTTTTTTTTTATGTAGCACACAGTGGCAGGCAAAATTACCTCTCCTTCCCCGGAAAAAGATAAATAAGTAAATAGATGAATAGGTAAATAAATAAATAATCGAGTCTCACAGCGTAAACACTCCTCACTACGAACTTAATACATCTCGGTTTTCGTTAGATGATTTTTTTAGGATTTTGGGTAAATAATAGACGCCCCAGCACAGCAGACGGATTAAGTTTTGTTAATTTTTTTTCCCTAGTATTGCGGCTCGTTTCATATATTACTGCCAGGATTATTTTTTTCCATATATATTAATATATATTTCTAGATTGATAAATTCTTCTGGCAGTGCTTGGGATATAGAGTTCTTAAGTGACCAGAAGGTTACTCGAGATCATTTGTGAGCCCTTTTGCTATTTAGGATTTTTGAGTTTAGTTAAATCGTCTAATATTCCTTATGGTAATAGTTTCAAAAGCGGCTTCTCAGTTAGAGGGCGAAAATGGACACGAGGCTGAATGCAAATAAAAACTGACGATGCATGAACGAATGGATACAAAGACAATGATTCTACAATTCTCTGTGATTCTGGAAAGGAATTTTCGTAATATTTGGCACTTGGAAGGAGTGCATCGTACAGCACTCATAACATTGTATAAAAAAGAAAAAGAAAAGGTAGTCATTAGTACGTCTTATCGTTCTCTTCACTCTTTCAGAAGGTAACGTCTTTTGTTTTGTTTTGTTTTTCTCATTTTTCCGACAGTTTCATCCGGTTTAAGAGCTTGAAGGAAATTTTTAAATCCCCTAGACCAGCAGGTGTCCTCAATCAGCAGTGAACCATCCCATTAGGAGAGATTTGTCAAGAGCCGAATAAACTCCGGTAGTAGCAACAACAACAACAACAACAACAAGAATAATAATAATAATAATAATAATAATAATAATAATAATGAATCCCTCCTTGCAGTGGAAGCTTTGGGTAACTACCAATGAAAGATACTAGAGAGAAATTAAAAAAAAAAAAAACTCATTATTTTACTTCCTTACTTATCTTTAAAGATTCACTTTTTGACTAAAATTTATAGCTACCGATTTGTATAACTATCAATAAAAGAAACTAGATTAATTAAAAATGTATTATTTGTACTTCCAACACTTAAAACGCTATTAACCCTCAATTAGACCACAAATAATAGCTATCTGTCAGTTGGCCAAATCTGTATACTCTCTTAATTAACCCTACACTACCAATTAATAAAACAACGAATTATATATATTACATTAACTACAACACTCTCTATACAACTATAATACTCTAACCCGTAATAAGACAATATAATACTACATCTTTAACAGGTATGACGATCATTCTCTGAAGTGGATAGCAGCAACTTCTGAGTCCACATCTATGTAAACAAGTGTATGTAAATAAGGTACCTGTAAACACACAATACTTAAATGAATTCTTGTGTGTGTAAAATTAGACGTAGCGTATGTAGCCTTCCAATGTGTAATGAAGAGTTTTATGAGATATGATTTGGTTTCTCAAGTATGTGATGTTGTTTTTGAGTATATTAAATTTCCTTATAGGTAAAGTAATAATCTTAATTATGAATAAGGCAAAGGCAATGGATGGAACGATCAGTACATAATTCGCAATAATAATAAATAATAATAATAATAAATAATAATAATAAAGCAATTAGATATGCAAAATGGCATCATTCAGAACGAACATACATAAAAGTCGGATGATAATCTTAAAAAAAAAAATCCCGAAAAAATCACTATTACCGCAGTATCACAACTAACTCATGTGAAAATATAATAGGTCTTTACTAAGTTTATTTTTCCCCATAATAAGGATGAGACTGAATTATCGTACAGCAGGCAGCCAAGTGACGCGTGAGAGGTGCTAGTTAGGCGGTATTCGATTATGTGGGGAGTGGACCGTCTGGGTAAATATTATTGTTTTGTGAGTGGAGAGAAGACGGTAGGGAGCGGGTGAGTGGGGAAGGAGTGGGAGGGAGGTGAATGGGGTGAGAGGGGAGAATACTGGAGGGGGTGGTGAGTGGGATGAGAGGGGAAGGAGGAGGGGTGAGAGGGGAGAATACTGGAAGGGGTGGAGAGTGGAAAGAGGAAGGGGTGGTGTAGGAGTATGAAGGAGGGGTAAGAGGGGTAGGGGGTGACCAGAGGCCTGGGGAGGAAGAAGGTAAGAGGTGGGAGGTAGGGAAGAGAGGAATTTATAGGAGGGAGTATGGGTAGGTTAGGAAACTGTAGGGGTGGGTTAGGGCAAGGGAATGGGGAAGGAGGAAGGAGAAAGAAGGAGGGAGAATAAGGAAGGAAGAAATGCTGAAAAGAAAAAGGAGGCAGGAGGGAGGGTGGAGGGAAAGGAGGGAAGGGGGATGGGGAGGAAAAGATGGAGGGACGGAAGGGAGAGAAAGGAAGGAAGGAGAAGGGAGGGAGAGAGGCTAGAGGAAAAGGGAAGAAAGACACCAGGAAATGAGAAAGAGGTAGAGAAAGAAGTGGTTAGGTGGGATAGAGGTTATGCATAGGTGGCTTAGGTGGGGATAGGTGGCTTTGGGGGAGGTGGGGGGAAGGGGGGAGGAGGGGGGAAGTGAGGCGGGGGGGGGGGGGATGAGAGAGAGCATGAGAATCAGAACACCACGCTTTCTTAAAATCTTTCTTAAACACCGATCCAAACCTTACCAAGACAAGACAAGAGAACAAAGCCACTTAAAGCCACTGGGTGCGAATAGGCAGAGGGTTAAGTCATCTCTCTCCTTATGTACACGAGTCTCTATTCGTACCAAGAGGCGAAACTCACACGATTTGCAGAGATGAGACGATTTATTTCCAAGACGATTTTTCTGGGGTGGGAGAGTGAAGGCATCGGATCACATGAGGGATTGAGAGAGAGAGAGAGAGAGAGAGAGAGAGAGAGGGTGTAGAAAACTGAAGAGGAAATCGGGGGGAAATATAATCAGGAGAATGTAAAAAAGAAATCTTCTCTATTTATTTTTTTCATGAAAAAAAGGGAGGTAAGAAAGAGAGTGATAGAAAAAGAGAGGCGGAAAGAGAGCAAAGATATGGCGTTTCAAAGAGAGCGATGCCTTTGTCCACTCTTAATCGCATTCTGTTAAGCTCTTTTCCTATTATCTTATTGTTTCAACCTCTTTTCGTCCTTATTTCGTCCTTCTCTTTTCGTCCTCCTCTTTTCGTTATTTTTCAACATCTTTTTGTTTCATTCTAATCTCTTTTTGTTTCAACCCTTTTTTCATATCTTTTCAATCTCTTTTCCTTTTGTTTCAACCTCTTCTCGTTTAGTTTCAATCTCTCTCTCTCTTTTAACCTTTTTACGTATCTGTTCAATCTCTTTTCCTATTGTTTCAACTTTTTTCTTGTTGTTTTAGTCACATTCCTTATTGTTTCAACCTCTTTTCTTATTCTTTCAACCACTTTGCCAATTATTTCAACGTCTTCTCATTTTCACTCAATTTCATCCATGGAATTAAGATTATTATTTTTTTAGCATTATCTTATTTTTCTACCTTATTTATCGAACATCCAATTTTTTTTATTTAACTTGAAAATTTAAAAAAAAATGATAAAAATCCGAAACATTACTCCTTCCTAATTTTTTAAACTGCATTTTTGACATTTTTTATTATCATCATTTATCATCCTCTCTCTTTCCCCTCTTATAATAATTCATAAATATTTTTGGCTGATAATTCTATGTATTGTCACAGAATCCTCGTTTTTATATCAGTTTTCTACGACTAAAGCCTTATTTAATTTTCAAGTGGTTTCTAAGGCTCTCATATATGTATATATATTTTTTTATCTATCATTATCTTTACATAATTCTTATCTGTCACTTCATTATCATCATCATTATCTCACGGACTCAGATTATTTCACATTTCTTTGAACCGTTTCTTGACAGTCTTCATTCACGTCTTTTCATTATCTCATTCGGTCACTTCTGAGTTTCCTGTATCAATTTTTTCTTTTACGTTTTTCACATTTGTTTCCGTACTTTATTCCTCCTTCCATTTTTTCCCTTGGTTTTCAGCTCTTCTGCTTCTCGCTCTTTAGTTTTCTCTGTCCCGGTTTTATTCTTTTACTTTAGTGTCCCTTTCCTTTTGCATTTACTTTATTCCCCTGTACTAAAAATGTCTCGTTCTCGCTCTTCTTCTTCCTCCTCCTCCTCCTTCTCCTTCTCCTCCTCCTCTTCTTCTTCTTCTTCTTCAGTCTTTTTTTTTTTACTCTCCTTCTCTTTCCTCTTAATAACCATCATTACTTCACTTAAATCACTTCCCTTCATTATATTTTTCACACTCATTCCCCTCTTTTCATCTCACTCTTCATTTCACTGTCCGAATCCCTTTCTCATTTTCTTCATCCTCTTTCCTTTACAGAATGAATACTCCTTCCTTTTCTTCTAACTTTTTTTTTCTTCTTCACTGTCCTTTCTTCTTCATTTTCCTCTTCATGTCACTTTCTCATTTCTCTCTTTATCACCTTCACTCTTTATATTGATGTATTGTGCACAGTTTCTTCTGTTTATCTCTTTATTCCTCTCTCTTTCTCCTCTTCTTTTTCATTTCCCTCTTTATTCCATTATCTTTCTCCTCTGTCTTTCATTTCTCTCTTTACTCCACTCTCTCCTTCTTTTTTTCTTTTCTTCCAGAGCTCTCTATGTTCCACTCTCTTTCTCCCCCTCTGTAGTTTTTAGCATTTACACTCCTCTCATAGTTCTCTCTCCTCTTTATTTCACTGTCTTTTTCTCTTTTCTCACATTTTCCATTCCTTTCTTTATTCCACTCTCTTTCTTTTCTTTTTTTCAGTTTGTTTGGCACTCTCTCCAATCATATCGTCTTCTCACATAGTTGTGGAATGAGGCAAGGGGAAAGCACTTGTGGGATGGGAGGGAGAGAGAGAGAGAGAGAGAGAGAGAGAGAGAGAGAGAGAGTTAGCGCTAATGAAAGAGAGGGCTCATAAACCTCAAGAACAGTGATCAGTTTGAAAAAAAAAGGAAAAGAAGAAAGGAAGGAAGGGAGGGAGGATGGAAGGAAGAAAAGAAGGAAGGAAGGAAGGAAGGAAGGAAGGGGGAAAAAGACAATTACATTATTTTATACACGTTCAAAGACTAACACTTCACCTACTGAGAACTTATCAAAAATACTATAGAGTTTCTTATATACTTTTTTCCCTTTCTACATCAGTTCCCTTTTTCTTCCATAGTTGGTTGGCATTTTCTTGAAGTCTATTTTCTTTCGAGTTGTTTTTCCTCTAAGGTGTTTTTCTTTACCCCTTTCCAAGCAGGGAGAGAGACAGAGAGGAGGGGGGAGGGGAAATGGGTGTGTTTGTGTATATACTGTATATATATAATTTTTAAATGTTTATTATAACTGTTCACTTTGTGCGTCTTACAGATCCCAACACATTCATATATATATATTTATTTTTTTTATGTTTATAGCGTGGGTGGGTGTTCACATGCACACATATACACATTAAAGGAAGGAGAGAGAAAGGGCAGGGTGGAAAAAGGGAGAGTTTTTAAGATATTTCTCCAACTGTCTTTTTCAGAGTTGTAGTGTCTTTCATTTTTCCCCAAAGATTAATTTTTTTCCATCATTTTTCATTTTTCTTTTTTTTCTTTTTTTTAGATGCACTGTTTCCAAAACTTTTTAACCTGTTTTCAGTGTTTTTCTTCTAGCAAAATGTGTTCTTCCTTTTGCCTTTTTAATTCTACATTTATATTTTTTCAGTTTTCCCATTTTTTTTCAATTCTTCCTTTTATTCAGTTTATCTTTTTTTCCAATTTTTCATTTTTTTCATATCACACCATTGACTTTTTTTTTCAGATTATTATTTGGGGAGACTCTTTATTTTTTCTTCTTTTTCCACTGTTCTTAATGAGAGAGATTGTACTCTTCCATCATCCAAAAAATTTCTCAAACTTTAATACGTTTGATTTCAGGTCTGTTTATGAGAAGAAAAGTGATGTCATATTTTTCACAGTTCAGATGTAGTAATTTTTTCTGCTTGGAATTTTTTTTCACACATTTCCTTAGATGTAAAAAAAACTTGTTACTGATTTTTTCTTTTTTTATCACTTTCCTTTATTTTTTCCATTTTTTCCATTTCCTTCCTTTTTTTTTCAAGTTCGGCTTCATTTTTTCCTTAGCTTTAAAAAAGAATCCTTCATGCTTTTCATTCTCCATTCCAGGTTCCTTTACATTTATTTACCTCAATCCTGTGACGTATATTTAACATTTACATCTTCCATTCTTACTATTTCCTGACGGTTTTGTTCAACTGAAGCCTTGATTTTAAAGAGGGTTAATGGAGGCTACATTTTTAAACCCTCCAGTTCCAAAAGTCTCTCCCAAGCTAATAAAAAAAAATCGTCTGAAGATGCAAGAATGAAACAGTAATACGTCCTTGCTTCTCCCAGATGATTTTCCTCCACGCAGGTAAAGCCACTAGATTTGAAGGAGTTAATGAAGGATGTATCATACTCCTTCAAGAATTCTCTCCCACGCTGAGGAAAGTCGTCTGAAGGTGGCAAGAATTATATTAAAAAACACTGGATTTATTGGCTTTTTTGTGAACTTATGTCAAAATTTTCCTTCATTGCTTCAAGGCTCCTTCAAGAAATCTCTCTCACGCTAAAAAAAAAAATCGTCTATGGTGACAAGAATTATATAAAACAAATAACATTGGATTATTTTTTTTCCCTTGAGAACTTGAAGCAATATTTTCCTTGCTTGGTCGAGACTAGCCTCGGGTTCTTACTCTGTTGATGGGGCAGTAAGACAGTGGATGATGATGGATGGAGATCATAGTCTTCCATCACCCTTTCCCTTCTATCATCTTACTTAATCTAAGTTTCCATCGTTTCTTATCATCTATTTTCATAATCTTCCACGCCTTCAGGATACCATACTCTCACCTTCCATCACAACTTCCTTTCCATCTTCTTACTTAATTACCTAAGCTTCCATCATTTCTTCCATCCATCTTCATAATCTTCAATGTCTTCAGGATAACACAATCTCACCTTCCTGCACCCCTTCCTTCTATTTTCTTAATTAATCACTTAAATTTCCACCATGTCTTCCGTCCATCTTGGGGGTATAGTCTCATCCTCCATCATCTTTCCTTTCCATCCTCTAATCCAGTCACCCAAGTTCCCATCATTTCTTCCATCCATCTTCATTATCTTAAACTCCTTCAGTTCCCTTACCTTTCTTCTTCAAAGTTTATCCTTGCCATCCAGACGATTTTTCTTTGACTTAGAATAGATTAGAAGTGAAGGGTTTGATGATCTGATGAACGCTAGATCGAACCCCGTCTCCAGATCCGAAATTTTATCTTGAGGTGAAAAAATTGTCTTGAGAAAGCAAGAAGAAAGGAGCCATTACGTCTTGGGGTCACGGGGTGGAGGGGGTTAACTTTATTTTTTTTTCTCTCAGCCATTTCCTTAATCTCAAAACTCTTACTAGACCTCTCAGTATCATCTTCCATCTCTCCTTCTATCCATATTCTTAATTCTTTCTTACTGGTGACTTATTTTTTTTCTTTTTCACCTCTTTCCGGCCATTTCCATCATCTCAGAGTTTAATTAGTCTTCTTCAACTTCCATCTCTCCTCCCACTCATCTTCCTAATCCCTTCATTCCAGTGACTTATTTTTTCTTCTTGTGCTACCTCCAGACGATTTTATTCAGCCTTTATTAACCCTTCTGCTGCATCTCCCAGGAGTTGACTGAAATCGTCTGTATGCAGCAAGAAAAATAAAAAAAATTGGGTCACTGGAGT